>JAFBJT010111521.1:12755-22755 GCA_016785325.1 Chascanopsetta lugubris
TTGTGGAGAATGTTAAATTATTTTCCTGACACACATTTGATAATTACTGATTATAAAGTTATGTTGTTTTCACATGTTTTGAGTTTCATGATACGATGGTGTTTAGAGTGATTGCTACTGAAATGGGCAAAATATAGATAATATATTAAATGAATGACCAAAAAGACGTTTTCAGTAATTCCATTGGATTATAACAATAATTGGAAAGACAACTGCCCACCCCTGCTCTCTGTAAGGTACAAAGGCTTAAGAGTACATGTAAAGGTGCTCCCAGATTTGAGGACCTCACTGTATGATGGAAATTGACCCGTGAAAGCATTTTCAAAATAAAATCAAGATTATGGCAGAAGAAGACTCTATGAGTCATCCACATAGAGTTTTGCCTTTAATTACAATGTTCAAATTGACTGACTCCTGATGCAAAAGTGAGGTACAAACTTCCAAAATACAAAGATCCAATCTCTCCAAATGATCAATCCTTCCCAAACTACCAAGCAACACCTCAATCACATCCCTTATTTTGGAGGATTGAAGGTACATGGCCCCACCCCACCTCTGCAAGTGTTTAACCTGATTGCATCGTCCCTTGCTGTGACAACACCTTGTCGCTGCATCCCCTTGATTCTTGTCCCATTCTGTCTGTCTCCTGCAAATCGTTTCCAAAGAACACGTTCGGGATAATTAAGCATTCGCTTCCATCGCGTTTAAAAGAAGCCAATCCCGACTTCATTTCACTCCAAAAGTTGACTTCAAATGTTGCCGTCAGCTGAAAAGCAGCGATTGAAGAGACAGATTTACAATTTCTGCACTTTCAATTTACTCAGCCCAGCCGCTCAAGGTGCCAGACGGTGGTGAGAGTAAGTATAGAACACACCTACTTTGTAAACGATGGCTCTTTTGTTGGTGGCTGCCAGTTGTTGAGTCTACTGACGAGATTACAGTCATGTGCCAGAACTCAACCTTATACCCTGAGACCTTTGGTCTGCATGCCCTGCTCATCCATGATCTGCTGCAAAAATGTATGTCATTAAGACACTGTGTCATCCTTTCTTACTCATCACAGTCCCAACAGTCTTTGTGGAATCTATCTGAGTTCCCCTTAATGTCACCGCTGAACAAAACTTTGGATAAAAGCCACGTTGTTGACACTGTGTCGCCAAAGACGAGGACGAGGTGGCTTGGGTTGAAAGTCGAGAGCTTTGAGATGTTCTTCACTCAAGAGGAGAACAAAAACTCATGGTGAAAATGGTTATGATGGAAAGAGAAGATAAAGAAGTAGCAAGTTTTGCTGAAATGTGCAATAAATGCATAGGATGTTCCTCAAACCCACGGCCTGCGGGCCACATTCGGCCACATCAAGCCTAACCTCCACACACCACACCCCCTTCCACCCATCACCACCCACTCCCTACTTTCTTGGCCTTCAAAATACAAGCTCTACTTTAGAAATCCCCCCCACCCCATTCTTTTTCAGTCTAATTTACTTTTGAAAATTTTTTATATATATATTTCCCATAATAAGTTAAATGTTTGAATTTGTTAAAACAGACTAGTATTGTCTTCAAAACAAAACTCTATAATTTTGAAATATTTCATTTTTTTAATGCAGAATGTTAAATTATTTTCCTGGCACACATTTGATAATTACTGATTATAAAGTTATGTTGTTGTCACGTCCATTTGACTTTCTTGATGGGATGGTGTTTCTAGTGATTGTACTGAAATAAATAGAATATAGATAATATAACAAATAAATTGCCCATAAGATGTTTTCAGTAATTCCATTGGATGATAACAATAATTGGAAAAATAACTGCTCCAACCTTAATAGTTAATTGTAACTGACAGAAAAAGTTAAAAAACTTTCCCTGACCTATATAAAGAGTTATGTGTATTTACGTTGTTCCCGTCTAAAGGTCATTTGTTCTCGTGTGTCATGCACATGCACAAACTTTGGAGGGGAGCTGACCTTCACTTAGTCCTTCTCCCTTAAAAACAAACAAAAACTCAACTAAACATCCCATGAAACATTCTAAAACTGCTGCAAGACGCCCGAGGCCATTGCACAACTTGAGTAAAAAAGAGTCTTTGGCCTACTGCTTCGGGCAGAGGGCAGTTGGAATGGGATCCAGGTCACCCAGCACGGCAGGGGTGCGGGGGCAGGTGGCTGTGGAGCCTGCAGGTTTGTCTTCTACTTGTCGCGACCTCTGCACTCTGGAAGTTACGCTGTGCAAGTGCCGACACTTAAAGGTGCAGCATGTAAGATTTCGGTCATTTTTGACACTTCTAAAAAAAACACTACAAAACAATTACATACTGACATTCTCATGAATAACTTCACCTATAGATGTCACCAAATCTTACACACTGCACCTTTAAGGTGAGGACGTTTGTTTAACACTTCTTTAGCTTCAATTAAGCCGAGCTCTGTATTCGGAGGAATAAATGTCGTCTGTTTACCCAGCGAGAATAACCTGCAGGGACCAGCTACATAAATTCCACATCCTGTCCCTCTCCCTCCCTCTCTCTCTCTCTCTCTATATATATATATATTTATATCACCGTCAGCTCTCTCACTCTCTCTCTCTGTCTCTCTCTCTGTCTCTCTGTCTCTCTGTCGCGCGTGCTCGTTAAATTAAAGCCGTAAAAGTGAAAAAAGGCAACGACACCAGGGCATCTGGCTCCTCTTTTTTTTTGTCTTTTTTTTATAAGCTTCCATTTGTCCAGTTTCTGGAACTTATTAGCAAAGAGCACCCAGCTATAAGATGAAAGCGGCTCCAGTCCAAAAGCACCCACGTTTTAAAGGTGCTTATTAAATATGCTTTTATAACAGCTCCTGGGATGATTATTAAATTACAAATCGCCCATAAAAGGTTCAGACTTTGATGTAACTGACTGCTTACAAGTCATTAAAACAGACGTTTTTAATGATTAGTTTACCTTTCTGGAGCGTGCATATTATTTTTCAATCTTGCTCTGCAGCCCACTAAACATTAATCAAGCCTCTTTGCATTCAAATGATCTGACAATCATTTGCTGGGATGCATCAAAGCTGAAATAACAAAGCGATGCTTCACTCCATTACATTTCCAGGCAACCGTTTCCTGGGTTATGAACATATAGCATCACATAGTGAAGGACAAAGGGCCAAAATTTGATCTCAAGTGGGCAGGACCAAAAGATCGTAGCACATGATGACCTATAAACACATACAATAAAATGAAAAAAATTATAAACTTTAAACTGATTAATGATTAGAAGATTAAGAGAGTGGGGAAAACTGGCAGTTCACAGGGCAATTCATCACTCCATATCATCCAAATAGATCGCTCCACTCCCTAAATTCAGGCCTTCAGGTCGTCCCCAGAATTACTAAAAGAGTTAGAACTTTAGCTTCCAAGTTTCTCTCCTGTGGAACAAACTCCCTGTCTCAGTTTGGGAGTCTGACTCTGTCTCTACCTTTAAGGCGAGACTCAAAACCTACCTTTTTGACATGGTTAATAGTAAAAACTTGATCAGGCGAGTCTTGAGTCCTGAATAATCGACACATTATGCTGCCACAGGCTCAGACTGCTGGGGGGGGGGGGGGGGGGGATTTCCCATCATGTACTTAGAATGAGCACACAAACCGAGCACTCTTCCTTCACCCCCTTTCTTTCTCATCACTCTGTCCACAATTTATTATCTCTGTCACAAACCCTGTGTCCTTCCTGTTACATTTAACCCAAAAAACCACATCCCCTACATGTTAAAAGATCTCCATTGTTTTCCAGTTACGCTGCTGTTGGTGAGCGGGACAAAGCCAAGACGGTGACGAGGACACTGGCATCGCAAAGTCTCGAGCCACAACTGATCTGGCCGTGGCTCAAGGGCACGCGGACTAACTGTGATGAAACCAGGGATCAAGACGGACTAAACCAAGATGGACTTAAACATCATCATTTACATTTAGAATGTGTGTCTTGTTAGTGAACATTCTATGTAACATCCATTGCACGTCTGTCCGTCCTGGGAGTGGATCCCTCACCAGTGACTCTCCCTGAGGTTTGTCCCTTTTCTTTTTTCCCTGTTAAAAGGTTTTTTTTCCCCAGTACTTTTTCCTTCCCCTTACTGAGGGTCTAAGAACAGAGGATGTTACCCACCCTGTGAAGCCCTGTGAGACAAACTGTGATTTGTGAATGCGAGCTATATGAATAAAATTTGATTTGATTTGATGTGATTTGAGGCTGGCTCCAAAAGCGAGTCAATCCCCATAGACCCCCATGTTAAAATGGTCAACTTCTGAGGTCAGTTAAACGAGCTCAAAGCCTGGAATTCAATTAGAATTAAATTTACATGTTTTCCGGTGAACAATGTACGGGGGCGGGGCTTATTTTTATCCTATCCAAGTTTGAAATTGTGCATAACTACTGGGCAGGGCTTCTTGAGTGACACCTGGGCAAACCCGATACATTCTGTGGATGTTGTGACAGCAACATGGGCTCTT
Organism: Chascanopsetta lugubris; assembly: GCA_016785325.1. Lineage (NCBI taxonomy): Eukaryota > Metazoa > Chordata > Actinopteri > Pleuronectiformes > Bothidae > Chascanopsetta > Chascanopsetta lugubris. The sequence goes on from JAFBJT010111521.1 coordinate 17,242, forward strand.
TGCCCATTTTTGAATGAAGCAGGAAGTAGGAGGAGTTAGCCACTTTTTTACAACACTCTACAAGCTAGCATGGTAAACACGGGGTTGCTCACCAAGACAAAGAGAAGCCCAAGCGTGGCACAATGAAAAATTGAGGATGATGATGGTGAGATAGGATGAAGGTGCTTGCATGGTGTGAGTGGGTGAATGCAAATTTGTCATGAGTGAGTGGAGGAGTACAAAAAAATGAAAATGAACAAAGCAGAGTAATGAGGTTTAGCTGCGGTGGTGATTAGCACCAGGCATGGGTTCAAATCCCAGTCACACCTTTGGGTCACGTTGACTGGGAGGAAGCTTACATTCTTTTTTCTTCTTCTTTGTTTTTCTCAAAAACAAATTTCAAATCTCGGAAAGTGAATTTCTTTTATAAGAGGATTTGTTCGACTTCATTCTCTCAGACACGAAATGCATGATGCATTGCATTTTCATTCCCCTATCATTTCTGCTTCCACCTTTCAAACCTCCTCCCACATTGTCCTTTCTGCAAACCGTCCTGTGAATCATTAAGAGGCGTGGCTTCTTGGGAGACACCTGCACATGTTCTGTGAATTCTGTAACAGCCCCCTGGGCCCACCCTCAGCTCTGCCTCTGCGCTGCCTCTTTGCCCATTCTTGAATGATCCAGGAAGTAGGAGGTGATAGGTAGGAAACCGACAAGATGGTGAAGAGAAGTGTTGGTGAGAAGAAGAAGAGAGACTGGTGACAATGGCAGTTAGTGGGGTACGACAATGTATCTGAGTGTGTGTGTGTGTGTGTGTGTGTGTGTGTGTGTGTGTGTGTGTGTCTGACCCTAGGTGGAGGGCGTCCAAAGTATCACAGCACACCTGCTGACTTCACAGTCTACAGCTCCCCCTCACACACACACAAACACACAGACACAGACACACACACACACACACACACACACACACACACACACACACACACACACACACACACACACACACACACACACACACACAGCGCCACATCAGCGAGACAGGTTACTTGGAGTGAAATTAATCATCGTTCTTTTGTCGCACCACTGCTCTCACAACAGGAGGCTGGCCCCAGGTGACACACACACACACACACACACACACACACACACACACACACACACACACACACACACACACACACACACACACATACACAGAATGACAGGCAGACAGCTGGTCGGTGACAGCATGCCACTATGAAGCTGTTTTCCTAACATCTAACAATAGTTGGCTCTGGTTAAAGGGGGAAACGACTGCCAAGCTGTAGTCAATAAAAAGTGCAGTACTCTCACTGTGGCAGTATAACATAATATATTTTATATGAAGCACCAATACATGACCAGTCCAACGCTAACATCACAAACACAAAGCATTCTTGTGAGGCCGAACCTGAGTGATCGCATGTGGCGATGTGGTCGAATGAAAATGCTTTGAGGTCAAGCGCACTTCCTAGAACACAAACAGTGCGGGGGACATTCGTTGCCGATGTGCACGAGTCTTGACAACACATGAAGATGATTAGTTATTTCACAACTTCCCAACTTCTCAAGTTTCACAGAGTCATGCAAAGTTTGCGCTAAAGAAAATAAACTTCTCAGACGAGTTTTCTTTGGCTCTTCCTTGTATTGTGTAACTTTACATCACGATTCGAGTGAGAGACTGTCGGGTACTCTTCAATCTGTGAGTGGACACAGGGATCCACAGATCCTCTGAACTATCTGAGCGTGGATGTGTGAACTCGGAGCCTGGACTTTTGTTGATTTAATATTCCTCTTTTTAACTATTATTCTTTAACTGTGTCTTTCTTGGATACTGATGATGCTAGGATTAATACAGATTAATCTAATCTAATCTAAGATGTGTGAATGTGATAGGTAACACATGATCACAACATAATTGCTGTGGCGTTTCGCTTGTGTGACCTCCACATTATGTTTGGGCAAAAAATAGGTCTCTCTTGCCAATGCCTAACTCCTCCTACTTCCTGGTTCATCCAAAAAAGGGCAAAGAGGCGGAGCACAGAATGTGCCCGGTCGGCCCAGAGGCCACACCTTTAGTTACGCAAAATTTCTATTTTTGGTAGAATAGCATTGCCCATTTTAACATGGGAGTCTAGGGGGATCGACTTCCTTCTGGAGACAGCCTCAGGTGGCCGTTAAGTGAACTGCAGGTTTTTCCACTTCCTCATTAGACAGCCAGAGGTAGCTGCTTGGACAACATCTGTGAGCATCTGGCACAAATTGCAGATGGTGAAACAGATGATTACCAACAGTCAACAACTCCTGTCTGTCTGAATAGTGTCAAGGATGCCATGAACACATCTGATCATGAACTCCTCCTGCTTTGTTGTGCATGTGTGAACATCAAAGAATAGAAACAGTTCATCCAGAAATCTCTCCAAGGACGTCGTCATGAGTTTGCCGTCTCATAACAACGCTGTAAAACTAGAACCCACGTTGTGATGAAAACAGATTTTCAAATCAGCACCATCCTGCAGCAGCTGGTTTGTTCCCCCATTGCTGTGGTGGGCAGCGCTGAGGCAGTACGCAGCCCCCCACCCCCCACCCCCCCGCCCCACCCCCCCGCCCGCATCCCCCCTCCGTGCTACGAACTGACAGCGGCGGCTGAGGCTGCACGGACCATTAGCGGGAATCTCGCTGAAGGTATAACTACATGTAATTTCATTTTTAGGCATTTATTCATTCCTTCTCCACACCCCTGCTATGCATTATTATGCACCGTCAGGCTTCTCCTGGAACTGCAGAGGCACCACAATCACTGTATCCCTGCGCCCGCTAGAGGCTGTGTGCTTTGAAAGAATTCACTTCATCACTCAGGATGTCTCTCTTTATTCAAGCGCACAGATAAGCATGCTTACCCCCAGAACCCCCTTCTTGTCAGGGAGGGAAACACTGGAGCTCCTTTTCTTCTACTCTCGGCCAGAACGGTCACATGTGTGTTTTGAGCATGCAGTCATAAGGCCTCTTTAATCTTTCACAAGTTTCCCCTCACTCACTCACTCACTCACTCTCTACACACACACACACACACACACACACACACACACACAGAGCCTTCCTCCCCTGCCTGCTCCTATCATAACCACAAGCACTGGCGTAACCACTCCCCAGAAAGATCGCATGTCTCATCCTCTCAGTCGACTTTGTTTCTTTGCCCCCTCATCTCTTTCGTCTATTGTTCACTTCATCTGCTTTACACTCTTCCACCCACCAACCTTCGAAACCAAACTTGGGCATTTCACGGCCCACGGGCCACATCCGGCCATGTACCAGCTGCGCTGTTCCGTACATGGAGCTAGAAAAACATGCCGATATATGCTTACGTTTTGAACTGCTTCTGTTTCCCGTGTGTGCGATTCTGTCATGCTTGATGTTTTCATGCCCCGAGGAAGCGCAGGTGAGTCCGGTAGATTTTTTGTGCAGAATATTAAAAAAATAATAATTCTGACACACTCATTTGATCATTACTGATTATAAAGTTATGCTGCTTTCACAGCCATTTGACTTTCTTGATAAGATGGTGTTTGGAATAACTGAAATAAAGATAATATATAAATAATACATGAATAAATAAATAAATAATAAATAATTTCAGGGAATGGTAACAACGGGTCTTGATACAAAAAAGTTCGTTTGGCCCCCCGTTAACAATCTGGGTTTCTTATGTGCCCCCACCCCCCAACCCCCCAAAAATAATGGCTCACCCCTGCTCTAAACCCTCTATCCTCCCTCAACCCCCCTTCAATTACTCATCACTCAAAGTCTTATTCCTCTTAAAACAAGTGAAACGCTCCTCCAGTGGGGGTCCACTTAAGAGCCCTTAATGCAGCTTTGTATCAGTCACTCACAGTCACAAGTGTCATTATAATGAAACGAGTGAGAGTGATATAAATATCACAATTACTTTAAAAAAGAAGGGGAAAAAAAGAAAAGAAAAGAAAAGTCAACTTGGAGACTGAAACCTGACTCGAGGGGCTTTAGCGCTGAGTGGCACTTTAAGATGAGATGAAATGAAGGTAGTTCCCCTGGTCCCTTGTGAACGCTGCATGCTGACATAACTGGGTCTGTCCCTGTGGTAGAACGACAGGTCCAGCTCCTACCCAGAGGCACATCCTGCAGGTGGACGCCAACGTGAGGCTAATGACGTCCGCACACATCAGCAGAATAGAATCTAATGGCCATGTCTGCTTGATTTGAAATGTGGGATCACCTGGGGGGGGGGGGGGGCGCTGTTTTTCTGTGTATGTGGGGGGGGGGGGGGGGGAGTGAAATGTTAATGCATGAACATGTCAGTGTGCAGAATCATGAATTAGTGTACATGTGTGCAGTAATACACCCGACTACAACAACAAGGCACAAACGTGCACAGCTTGCAGATCGGGGTAGTAAACATATCCAGTAGTAAGTGTGAGATGGGTCGGGTCATTGTCCTTCGCTATGAGGAGGGGGCTGTTATGTTAGTGAGCAGCGGAAACCTCCACAGGCTTGGTCTGCTGCTCTTTGACCTTCGAACATATCAGGTTACAAATGTGACAAAGAAAATGAGAGAATGGTGTAATGTGACTTCTGCTATTAAACAATAAAGAGAATCATAATGTCAGGAATGAGCAGGGATCCCATCCTACTGATGATCCCTGGCAGGCTCGGTCCACTGGGAGACCAGTGTGTAGGATCTGGTGACCTCTAGAGGTGAAGCTGCATGTTGTATCCATCACCTCACCCTTATGAGAGGGCAGGAGAACCTATGGCCGACTTCAGTTGTTATTAAAACTCTAAAGATGTTTAGTACATCTACTTTCACTATTGTGTAAACATGGTGGCCTCCATAGAGAGGACCCCCCCTCCTCATGTAATTATACATCAATGGTCTCTGGTGATGGAAAATAATAAAGTATGAGGTGATCATACCTGTATGAAAATGTTGGTATTTAATTGTTTTGTAACATTTGTGACAAAAAAATAATCGTACACAGCGAACTTTTCAATGCAAAACGGAATAAGAAGTCACTCCAACACGTGTGGAGATCGAGTGTGAACGCGTCACACTCATCTTTTCAAAGTGAACTAGAAAGCTGAGGTCAATGATGAGAGTCCCCAAAAAAAGCCCTCAGCTATTGTTTTCATAGTCCCACCATAACGGTTTTATCTTGACAGCTCTGAGATGAGGATAACCGAGGACAATTCTGCATCTCTGTAGCCCCATGTCTGATATGTGTGTGTTTGTGTGTGTGTGTGTGTGTGTGTGTGTGTGTGTGTGTATGTGTGTGTGTGTATGTGCGTGTTTGCATCAGCTTCCCCTTCCATCACTCTATCTGATTTGGCGCCACCGTTTCTCTCCCTCGCTCCTTGGAGCTTTAGAAACAATTGCACTCCTCTTTTGTCTCTCTCTCTCTCCCTCCACCGCTCCATCTGTCCTCCTCTCTCATCCCACTCTCTCCTCCACTTCTCTCTCTCTCTCTCTCTCTCTCTCTCTCT
>JAFBJT010111522.1:0-29095 GCA_016785325.1 Chascanopsetta lugubris
TATGTGATTTGACCTGAATTTTATGTCACATGATATACAAAATAATTAGTTTATTGCATATATTTTATAATACATATGTGTTTTTGTGTGTGTGTGTGTGTGTGTGTGTGTGTGTGTGTGTGTATATATATATATGAAATAGTATATTTTGACTTTTGTGTGTGTATGTGGGCGTCTATATGTATGTCTGATGTGTGGGTCTATATTTGTGTGTGTGTGTGTGTGTGTGTGAGTGTGTGTGTGTGTGGGTACAGTGTCTCTGTGTCTTTGTGTGTGTCTGTCTCTGTGTGTGTCTTTGTGTTTGTCTACATACATCTGTGTTTCATATATTGTGTGTCTTTTTGTGTCCTTTATATGTGTGTGTGAGTGTCTATGTGTTTTTATGTGTGCATCTGTGTGTGTCTATATATGTGTCTGTGTCTATGTGTGTATCTGAGTGTGTCTATATGTGTGTCTGTGTGTGTTTATATATGCATCTGTGTGTCTTTGTGGGTCTTTTTGTGTGTATATGTGTGTCTGTGTGTCTATATATGCGTGTGTGTCTCTGTGTCATTGTGTGCGTGTGTGTGTGCATGTGTGTGTGTGTGTGTGTGTGTGTGTGTGTGTCTAAGGACAACTAGGATTGCATCCTGCCCACGGCAGTATCCTATTTGGTGAACATTTTTTTCTTTAAGAGCTGAGCTTTGCAACCAAAATTTCTGATGACAACAACTGTATGTGAAAGCATACATCGTAACTAATATGTAGTTTTATACATATTTTGAATCTCACATTGCTCTTTCAGATAAAGATTTTTCATTTTTTAAATTTTTGGAACGCGACCTCAGTCTGAACAGCAATGTGACCCAAATAGGAATTCAAAGCGATTGCGACATCACTCATGGGGAGACACTCCGCAAGAACAAACATGGGGGACGGCAGTCACTGGAGGGACAATGGTGGTTTTAGACCTCATAAATATTTGGAATTTATAATGCAATCACTGTCTCCTCATGTCGAATTGAAAGTGGCAGGCTTCACATGATCAACCCCATGGGGAATTTGCCAGTAAGGACACACACCATCAATTGTGGGACTATGGCTCACTAGTCCTCTCCCTTGCTCTGAGCACTGACTGAACCACCTCCGACTTGAATCGCAGTGTCGACAGTCAGGCCTGGGGGACGTGTCAGGAGACTCCACCGTCAGCAAGCCGTGGGGATCTTCTAATACGGCTTCCACCCCAATTTTAACTGCACCCTAGAAAACCGGCACCCATCCTAAACATACTCGACACACTCATGCACACGATACACACTAGCATTGCCGGGCTTGACACAGAGGTCTGGACACTGGTCACACCAACATTAGCCTTACACAAGCGCATACTTGACATTCGCTAGCAGTATGTGCTGTCTGTTGGGGCAGTGTTGCTGGTCCTGTCATCAAATATTCTGCATGTCAGAGGATGGTCGTCCATTCATGAAGATGGGGTCCTTCTTTTCCAAGCCATATTCAAGATCCTCAGAACTATGTGAAATGGTGAGGGAGTTGGAGGGGCGTGGCTACATTCAAGTTTAAATTGAACAACATTGAAGAGGCCAGTCCGCATCAGCAGGGACATCAGAGAAGATGCCGCAAAGTATGTCCGGGACTAAGAGAGGTTAGATCAAGTAAGACCTTTTCAGAAACTTTATTTTCCAAAGCAGTAAGTGCTATTTGTTGGGGTGGTCTCAGGTCTAAGGTCAAATCCCCTAGCCCCCCCCCCCTCAGCTTTTTCATGAACACCACTGCACTTAAGCTTGACTATTGCGCAAAACCCTTTAGAAATATCTGTTTCAGCTCTTATTGACATATATAGACAGATATTGATAACTGTGATGTTAGTGCCAGTTGCCGGCATACAACTTGTCCTTAGATATAATGAACATGTTCAAGCTCAGACTGTTTTGTTGAGCTGTACGCAGTAATCAACTCCTGATACTTAGATATGTGTACCCATGGATTTTAATCCCCCTGTGTGACAATGAGATCGTATTCATTTCAGAGCAACAGATCTCCTCATCAAGCAAGTTTTTTGTTCCTGCTAGCTTTTCCTTTGCTGCCTCGATCCCCCTTGACAGACAGACGGAGCAAAGGACTGCCTTGTCCACCTCCTCTATGCTCTATCCCAGACTTTGAGTAGCAGGCGTACCAATGTGGTTATCTATGGTTATTGGTTACTTGTTGTGGTGAAGGTTTTAGATGGAGTCACATCTCTGTGCATTTTGAGATGTAGCTGGTTACAGCGTCTGCATACTCCTCAGTAGTCAGTTCAAAGCTTGACATTTGACTGGGATAAATAATGACTGAAATAAATAATTCAGCATGAAACACCATACCTGTTTGCTCTTGCATTGCATTCGATGTGGTTACATTGTCAACGGAATCTGAATCCCCTTGCAGCAGCTGTGAAGAGAGAGGTCAACACAAATAGATTTGCTGTCTGTCATCTGTCAATCTGTCACATTGAAGAGATGAGTTGAGAGCTCATGCTATCATTGAACTATCTCTACAAATATGTCTTGTCTTTCTGTCTGTCAAAGTATGTTTGTTTACAGTTTTTGACAGAGTAATTGTTGTTGTCCCATGCTCATCTCAGGAATCCATACCATAGTAAAGACTCAGTTTGATTCAGAAAGATATATGTTTGAGTGCTGACTTTGACTTTTATCTCTTTAAACTAAAACTGTTAAAGGTACAGAATGTACGATTTGGTGACATCTACGGGTGAAGTCGTATTTTGTATCCATCACCTTAGCCTTCTCATCGATGTTACAGCCTGCTCTCTCCTCTCCCCCCTTCCATCCTGCTCCACTCCCAGCGCCAATTTGTGACCACGCCCTCACCTCACAGTTGCCGCTCATTCCCCCCATCATCTCTCCCCTTCGTAAGCCCTTCGTAAGTAACACGGGAGATCGACGAGAAGGTCAGGGCCCGTTTGTTCCGGCGGATCTCTGGACCGGTCCCTCATCAAGGATTTCTTCGAACCGAAACCCCAGACTCCTCTGATAACTGCTCGTCCCCTCACCCCTCGGACTCATTTCCCCCGAATTTACTGCCCTATGGATTGTTTGGGACGTCAGGAGCCGTCCCTCGGGGGCGGGGGGGGGGGGGGGGGGGGCTTTGGGGGGGTTACTGTTACAGCCTGCTCCCCCCGCTTAAGGATAGTGTAAAAAGCCAGTCATGTATGGAGGTGATCACACACTCGTAGAAATGTCTGTGTATAACTGTTTTGGAATTCCATTTCCACAGATAGAAGTGACAAAAATTGACTGAAATCTTACACACTGCACCTTTAAGTTTATTATCAAGCATTTTTCATGAACTGATAAGTTTTGTATGTGTAGTATAGCGAGTTACATTACTAAACCAATCACAATCTGGCAACCTCCTCATGAATTGCTCATACTATAGTGAAAAACTTAAAGTAAGTTGTTACTTTAAAATCTAAATTTAAAGGGGAGGTGTGTAACATTTCAGTAATATTTGTTGCTTCTAAAAAAAAAAAAAAAGACAATTACATACTTACATGCTCATAATTTAAGATTACCAAAATGTTTCCTTCCACTACCCTTAAATTAGCCCATTAATATATATTTACACGTGGAGCTATGAGGGCCACCATGCTTTTTACAGTAGCCAAGAGTGGACATACTAAACAGGGTATGGTGATGAATACAACACGCAACTTCACCTCAAGATGTCACCAAATCTTCCACTCTGCACCTTTAATGATCACATAATATAATAGCTTTTTACCAGTTGTTTGTCTCGTGCCATCCTGCGGTCCAGGATGCTCTGTCGCCTTCTGGCCTCCCAGTGCATAGCAGACATTCTGGTGTACAGCAGCTGAAAGACACATTAACAGGCTCTGAAGAGAAGCGACATTATTCATATATTTAAGACAATATGAAAACATCAGTATAAATAATATAGGTATACCTTTTGAATCGCACAACTTGAGAAAGTCAGGCTGTGGGGGTTGGAGGTATGGCATGATGGCGTGATTCCCCGTAAAGAAAAGCCAATAACACATTCTGATTGCATTGCTGTGCGTACAATCACAAGATAGAGTGTTTATGCTGTCTTTATATCATATCATATGAGGAGAATTAGCAATTCAACTCTTACGGTTTTCTTTTTAATACAGTAATGTAATCACATGTGCAGGTTATTCAAGTGACACCAACCTGGCGTAGCACTTCAGCTTGACACACACACCTTGTAGCAACCAATCACGTAATAATAGAGTATAATACCTGCCAACAACAACATTTTGGCCATTTAAATTTGATGAAGCCAGGAACGAAATAACTTACTAATTATGTAATAAAATATTTGAGCTAATAACGTAATAACAGTTTGCTAATAATGGCTGCAGCTATTTCATTTTCAAAGGATTTTTTTTCAATGCTAGGCCAATAACATAATAACATTATTAGCAAAAAATATTATCTTATTGGCTCAAGCATGTTATTGCATCATTGGTAAGCTATTACATTATTGACTTCATTACATTTTAAATGGCCAAAATTATTACATTATTGGTTGCTACACATATAATGCAACGGACAGAGGAAGCGTCGCCAGGTGTGATGAATAGGAAGTTTAATTTAAAAAAGTTAGATGTAGAGTATCAATAAAACTCAAATGGGGTGCACATACTGTAGTGATTAGCTGTCATTCCACCAAAGTGGAATGTACCATCTCAGGACAAAGCACATCTTTATTTAAAGGTGCAGTGTGTAAGATTTTGGTAATTTTTGTCACTTCTAAAAATATTTCAACACAATTACATACTGACATTTTCATGAATTCATAATCACCTAGATGTTTTATTTTGTTCTCATTACCCTTAAATTAGCCCATTAATGTATATTTCCTCCCTACGGGGACACCATGTTTTTACAGTATTCCAGAGTGGATATACTAAACATCTTTTGAGCTTTAATGACAAGCGATGGGTGGAATATGTTCTCCTGCATGCTCAAATGGGAAGGGTGAGGATGTGGTGTGCGGGTTTTTCAGGGCTTACATCAGACACCCTCACCTGGGTGACCCAGGCCCCGACTTGTGTCCAGGCAGCACACTACGCCACTCTTCACCTGTGCAGACTACAGATCCTTAGGAGTCCCAGGACCCGATGTAGAGGCTGACCTGCAAAGCCCCTGCAACCCATTTCAATGGGCTTGCAGCGGGGCTTCCACCCATTCCTCCGACACTCAGCCACCAGGTCAGCATACTTGGCCTTCTTCCGTTCCTGACCTTCCTCCATCCGATCTTCCCAGGGGACAGTTAGCGCCAGTAGCAACACCTGCTTGCTTGCCCTGGACATCGAGACCATGTCTGGCCTGAGTGTTGACACTGCAATGAGGTTCCGGGAATCTCAACTGTCTCCCATGATCGACCGGTAGTTGCCAGTGTGCTGTGTCGCAACCTTGCCTCCGCCCGTTCCACTGCGTCCTGGGTGTGCCACTTCCATCCTGTTCTGACCTCTGCACCTGCTGAGGAGACCTCGGTGTCGGCGGAATCTCTGTAGAGCAAGACTTCTCTGGTGACCTTCAACTCCTCTGTCACACTGCTGAATGGGAGCTGCAGCTTGGTGCTATGCCCGAAGAGTGCAATGCTGCTCAAGCAACGTGGCAAACTGGCTAATCTTCCTCTCAAAGCCCTCTAGGCTGGTGATCGGGACTTCGTAGAGTAGCAGCGGCCAGAGGAGACAAGGCAGAATGCCATGCTGGTAGATCCAGGCCCTTAAACTTCCCAGGAAGCCCAGACTTATCCACGGCCGATAGCCGTGTGCCGAGGTCATCGCTGGTTCCTTGGCGTGTGACGGTGTCCTTCAGGTCTTCAGGCTTCTCTGACACTGATGGAATCGGAGTGTTTCCCAGGGTGAAGAGGAACCGGTCAGTCACTTTGCCTTTCCTCAAGACTAAGGACCTGGATTTTGTTGGCTCGAAGCTCATTCTTGCCCATGTTCAAGACTTTGGAGGAGCCACCTGCATCTGGGCATTGATGTTGCAATTGCCGTGAGATCATCCATAAAAGCTCTAATCGGGGGTTGTTGGGTGCCAGATCTGAACAATGGACCTTTGCACTCAACTTCGGGGATATTTACATGTTCATTGTAATTCTGTATACTTGATCCGGCAGCAAAGTGACCCTGATGCATTCTCCCAACCACTGTCTTCAGCTATTCTGTGTCACTCTCAGCAGAGCTCCATTCACCCTGAGCATATGCATTACAAATTACAGCTAATAGGTATTTTGACTTCTTTTCCCGATCGAAATAAACCAGATTCATTCACTGTAAGAGATTTACAAATCCAAAGTTAAATAATATAAACAATAAATAAATTAAAAAAAACTAATAAAATCTATAGACCAGGATCTAAATATGACATATAACATGGGGTTGGATTTGCACGTACGCACATACATTAGAGCCATTCACATGATTTGTGTAAGCAGCAATGTAAAATGTAGTTAACTTCATGGTGCAGGAAAAAAGGATAGAATAAATAATATAGCAGATAAAAAGTATCAACTCACCTGTCGTATGCCTCCCAGAGCAGCAGCTACAGCAGACTCAGGGGACTATAGCGGTGTCATCCTCTTTCCTCGCTCCTGCTTCTGACCTTGTTAGGGGAAGTTTCCAAGCAACATAAAACCCTGCTGCGCAGAGAAACAAAAAGTGGAATTGTTCCTGCATGCACGACCTCCCGTGACTCAGTAATAAATAGGTCCCAGTCTGGTGTTCTCATGTTTTCCTGTGCAATCTTTTAGGTTTGTCACCTTTAGTTATGTTTTGCTTGTCATCAAACATGACACGTATTTCAGTATGTCTCAATACAGGCTGCATTAGACAAACAAAGAAGTGTCAGTGCACCAAAACAAATGTAATGAAGGGATACAAATATAAAACATGTGTATTTATGTGAACTAGAGACAGATATTGGTGTAGTGAAGTCATAATTTGAAACTTGAAACTGCAGCACATTGCATGGATTAGGCTGTGTTTCTCTCCTATGTGCGTAACTGTTGGAGTGATTCTCCATTTGAAAATATTTACAATTTAAACATCGATTTATTTTGTGTTTGCTGGTTGATTTAAGTTAATTTGTAATTTAGCATGTTGTTTGATGCAATAGTATTATTTCTGTTGATTGATAATCATTTTGCTTTAAGTGCACAGGGCCACCTGGGGTGCACTGAGCTGGTCTATATAGTTGCGTAGGAGGATGCAGAACAGGGAAAGCCACTGCACTTTGTTGGATTGAAAAGTCGGATAAAAAGTAAGAAAAAAAATATATTATTTTGCCTGGGACTTGGATTTCTTTCTCCCTGCGTATGATCCAAACCTTAGGTGCCACAGTGGTTATTTAATTAGATTCATTTGCATTTGTTTTATTTTTCATAAATCTATTTATTCAATTTTGACATGTTGAGACAAATCACCTCTACAGTAACATTATTTGGCATAAGAAAATTTAAAAATTAACCGAGCCATCCACAACAAAAGCAGAAGATAAGCAACAGATTTTGTATGAGTAAGCTAACTTCCTAGTGACATAGTGCCCTTCCGACATGTCGTTTGCCCTGGTGGTCCTTTCTGACTGGCCAGTTTTTTGTTGCCAACGCCCCTCAGCTGTGGAAGTACCTGTCTGAAGATTGTTAATGAGCCAAGAATTGCCATTTATCACCAACATGTCCATTTCTTTTTTAAGCTAACCGTTTCTTTTTACTTTATTTACTACATACAAAAACAACTAATATCAACAGAGTCATGTTGGTCTGGTGCTGGAACATGCATTATGATTGCTATTCCTATAGCTGACAGCAGAGTGCACAATTACCTTGGGCATTGACAACGACATTGTTCTGAACATTCCTCGCTATTTGGTAAGATTTGGCGACATCTAGTGCTGAGGTTGCATGTTTTATCCATCACCCCACCTTCACCCCTCTGAGCATGCAGGAGGACATGTGGTCGTCCTCAATTCAACCCTCCAGAGTGTTCCCATTTTATGCGTATATGCACCCAAAAATCATGTGGCGCGCCTAGAAATGTCATCTGTCAAGGCTTTCATGCGTGCGCCTAAATTAGGGTTGTACAGTGTACCAATACTTAATAAGTACTGTGATACTAAAGTACTCAAAACGATATTATACAGCGTTCGGAAAGGTACTGGCATTCTTTAAAGAGAGAGAGAGAAAGAGAGAGAGAGAAAGACAGAAAGAAGGAAAGAGAGAGAGGGGGGGAGAGAAAGATGTCTAGGGAGAGAGAGAAATAGAGCTGGACTTTGCACTTTACAAAAAACCCTCGTGTCGAGCATAGGATGATTTAGGGGAGTACTGATTCTTTAGTTATTGTTGCCAGACAACGCCACCCTGGGAATTTGACCCAGGGACTTTTTCTAAACTAACCCCAAAATGGAGGAAGGCACAAAGGTATATATATATATATATATATATATATATATCCACAGCAACAGTCTCTGTCTTTGACCCAGTTTCAAATGTTGTCAATCCTATATATATAACCAGTCAGCCTGGTTCCAGTCAGTCACATTTGCATGCATAGGATAATGAGGAGAAGATCGCCCTCTCTCGCTGCACTCGACTCCCTTCCTCTGTTCCCGTTAGACTTTATCGTCACTAGTTATTGTTACACTCATTCGGTTGTTTATAAACTGTTCCGCAGTGTCGGGAGACGCTGCCCCGATTCCACCGTTGCTCCCACGACGAGCACTGTCCCATTCAGACACAGGATACAACCCACTGCTGCTCCAGCTCCATCCTCTGTTCCCTGCGATACTTTATAAAACGTATTCGTTTGTTGATAAACTGATCGGCTGTGTCGATGCGGGAGCAGCGGAGGACGGTTGTTCCTGCAACGAGCGCTGAATACTCTGGAACACCGGCTCGGTTCAGCGGCTTCCATTCATTTATTTAGGACGTGGGCCGCAGCTGGAAGCTCTCCAGTTTCTCCTCAGGGACTGTATGTGCAGAAAGGACAGACAGGCCATTGCATGACATCATGTCCGGACAAGCTTCCACCAATCAATACAGACTCTCAAGTCTGTCAATTGTCTCTGACATAATGATGTAAAGAAAGAAATGATTTAAAGGTGCAGTATGTAAGATTTTGTGACATCTGAAGGTGAAGTTGCACGCTGTATCCATCACCTTCACCGCTCTGAGCATGTAGGAGAACCTATGAAAAATATTTATCACATCCACAAAACATGGCAGCCCCTGTAGGGTGGATTCCTCATGTAAATATACATTAATGGCCTCATTTAAGGGTTTATAAAGTCATGAAAATATCAGGATGTAATTGTCGTATGATATTTTTTACAAGTGACAAATAGACAGAAATCTTACACACTGCACCTGCAGAGTCCGCAATTCTGGAGAAAGAGTGTTGATGTTGCAAATGAAACTGATTTTCTCTCGTTGTCATGACGCATGTAATCTGTCTTTTACTCCTCCTGTTGTGTTACCCAATCTCATCCCTCCCTCCCCCTTGTCCTGTGTGCAAGCTCAAATGCCGCACAGACACTAAAGCCCGAATGGCCCTTTGCGTACTGGCACAAATACTATCCAAATTACTGGAACACTGGATACGCAGTAGAAGATGAAATGACATGACTATATCAGGACACATTTCAGACTTCAATATGTGACTTGAATAAGGATCACTGACAGGACTCGCACTTGATGATGGAATAAGGAGTCACTTTACTCCTGCATATCCACAGCAACAGTCTCTGTCTTTGACCCAGTTTCAAATGTTGTCAATCCTGCCCTTAGATAACATAGTAACCACAGATGATCACATGCATCTATCTGTCCACAAAGAAATCACATGGCACATACAAAATAAACAGGGTTGCAAAATTCACCATTTTACATTGTACTTTTTTTTAAATTGATTTCTATATCTCTTTTCAAGGAAGGGTTGGGACACAGAGTATCTTTGATTATCATAACTTAGCCGAAGTTCATTTTAATTACAAACTTTAATCTACGTTGTTTGTCAGTAGGTTTGTTGAATGGGTGCCATATTGTTTTTGCTGTAAACTAAATCTACCCATGGGTACAAATAAAGTAATCTGAACCTGATCCTAATTGTTCCTAACTGTATTGTTTATAACAGTGACAGGTATATGAAAAAGGGGGCATATCGCCACCTATCACAATGGAGTTTCACATACATAATATAGGTCAATAAATACCCACCATGCACTGAGCCCCCCCCCCCCCCCCCCCCCCCCCCCCACCCCCCCCCCCCCCCCCCCACCCCCTTTCTCACCCTCTCCGTCCAGTTATTCAACTTTAATTGAGTATCACCTACAACCTCCATTTCCCTGCAGCAACGTCTCTCCCTTCAAGCCCCTCCCTCTCCTGTGACGTCAGCTGCGGGGTGGGGCTATCTGCTTCTCTTTAGTTCCGCCTTCTTCTCCTCACAGGCAATCACATACTTATTCAACGGGTCAACTGTCGAGACACTTTCCGCCGGTCTCCCCTCCACGTCGCGGCTGGATAGATAAACCTGCTGGTGATCAGTTTTGGATTTGTTTTTTTCTTTACCTCGCCATACACAAACAACGTCGACTGGCGCAGGAAGTTTGAAAGCTGTGAAAGGTACGAAACTCAAACTGAAATGTGTTCGGTGACTTTGCCGTAGCGCGTATTCGCACGCTTGGGTTCCTCCGCGGCGATCAAAGAGAGGGACAAAGAAACGAGTGAAAAAGTGGTTTTAACCTCCTAATTGAAACGTAGATGAAGTTTTTCGATGACGAATCAATACAATATGTCTATTAGCTGTCGACGTGATTTTCGCGTCGTGTTTGACGAGATGAAGAGTGTTCTTAAATATGACTTCGTCTGTGTAGTTTCTTCGGTAAAGACAGAAACAGATTCACATATTCGGAATTCTCGGTTCAATATCTCCACAACGGAATGGTGTAAAATTACAGTCGATGGCTCGTAAGACTCCCTGTAACGCAGCGGACAAGCTCCAACCGTAGTTTTGATCCAATAACCTGTTTCCCGTGTTTAGGAAACAAATCTGTTTCTAATGCGCTGCAACCTAGCGCCGCCGTCCATCCGACAGCCATAAGGGACCGTCTACAAGTTGCGGCACCAGGAATAACGTAATGGGAAAAAAATTAATGATTGGGCATGTCCTGCTTTATCAACACGAACATGACTTCAATTACCGCAGACTCAATGATGTTCATACTACATCCCATTATTTTCAGAAATAAACCATGGCTTCATTTTTATTAATATTTCAAAATGTTAATTGCCCCCTGAGCCCCAGGGTCACCACATTCACCTGAGTGATGAATCCTCATGATGCTTCTCCAACAAAGAATTTGTAAATAAAATCCTCTTAATTTGTAAACGTTTTTTATTAATAGCAAGGAAAACATTTGGGTAAATAGCTCCATCCCATAACAACTCAGGGTCACCAGATTCACCTGACCGATAGACCGTGGGCTCATAATGCTACTCCAATGAAACATTGGCAAATATTAACCTCTATTAAGAAATTTTTTTTAAAGGTCAAAAATATATGACTGATATTTACATATTTTGGTCAAAAGCTCTGCCCCCTGACACCCCAGGGTCACCAGATTCATCTGATTGATAGAGGGTGTGCTCATGATCCTACTCCAATAACGAATCCGCAAATACTAACCTCTCTGGACAGACATTGTAGGGTTTCGATGGTGTCCTCTCTGCGCTTTTCCTCATTGTCCCTTGTTTTTCCATCTCTGTGCCCAGCTGCTAACACATAACACGTCACAGCTGCTGCAGCTTCAGTAGCCTCACTGTGCAGTCGGGACAAAAGCTTAACAGAGGTTTGCAAAAACGGGCCGTTTACTTTGTTGTGTTCCACTCACTGTCCTCACACTAAACTACGACGTTTCCCATATTTACATCTTACTGAAAGAGTAATGTGTATTTTCAGTTTGTTAAAGGTACACTGTGTAAGATTTAGTGACATCTACTGGTGAAGTTTCATAGTGTATGCCTCACCATTCCCGTTTGAGCATACGGGGGAAGCTATGGTAGCCCCAAGTTGTCATTAAAGCTCAAAAGCTGCTCAGCAAGTCCACTCTGGGTTATTGTAACAACATGGCGGCTCCCACGAGGAGGAACTGCTCCTAATGTAACTATGTAATGTAAAAGTAAGTCATACATCCAAGTGATAATGTATTTGTAAAAAATAATTGCGTAATTCTATTTTTATTGATAGAAGAGATGAGAATTGACCACTGCACCTTTTAATCTTAATATGTGATTTAAGATTGTAATTGTACGTATATTCTTGTGTATATTTCAGTTTACTGTCAGTTCAGTGCATTGTTTAAACATGAATAAAGCTGACTCGTGGTTTTCCACCTTCTGTTTTTCTAATCTTCAGGTCCTCTGTGACTGCAGCAGGGCACTGTCTTAAACAGCCCCCCCCCCCAACCCCCCCATTCCATTGAAAGTCTTTGAAACCAGGACAGGAGTGTGAACCCCTCCCCAGCCAATACCCCACCCCCTCCCCCGCACACACACGCACACACACACACTCTTGCCACCTTTGAAGCCTCCCCCTGACACTTCTGTGACTGCCAAGGACACACTCAGTCACAGAGACGAGGCAGCAGGGAGAGTCAAGAGACTGTGGGATTTTACAGGACAAACAACCCCGGACGGATTATTGTATTTTATAGGACTTAAACATGGGAAACCAGTTAACAGAAATCGCCCCCAACACCCAGTTCCTCCCTAGCTTCCACGTTGTGGTGATTGGTTTGGACTCCGCTGGGAAAACCTCACTCCTCTACCGACTCAAGCTCAAGGAGTTTGTTGAGACAATCCCCACCAAGGGTTTCAACATGGAGTGGATTAAAGTACCCATGGGAAACTCAAAGAGCAGCAGCACCACCTTACAGATTTGGGATGTGGGCGGACAGGAAAAACTGAGGCCCCTGTGGAAGTCGTACACCAGACGAACGGATGGGCTGGTGTTTGTGGTGGATGCGGTGGAGACGGAGCGCATGGAGGAGGCCAAAGTGGAGCTGCACAGGATAGCTCGATCAGCGGAGAACCAAGGGGTGCCCATACTTGTTCTGGCCAACAAACAGGACCTTGATGGAGCCATGTCTGCCACAGAGGTAATAGTCATAATTAAAGTATTCTGTGAATGTGCTCATTTCCTCAATTTAACTCTATGGGCTAAGGACAGTTGTCTGGAATAAGTAAGATATATCTCGTAATTTCAAATTTAGCACGCATGGGATGATTTTAAAAAATCTCATTATGATATAATATTTGAGATTATGCAAGAAACACCTTTTTGTTTCTTATTTTGATGATTAAAATGCCCTGAAATGTTTGGTTTAAGTCTAAAAGGTGCAGTGTGTACTATTAAGTGGCATCTAGAAGTGAAGTTGCATGGTGTATCCATCAACTCACCCTCACCCTTCTGAGCCTGCAGGAGAACCTTTGGTAGACTTCAGTTGTCATTAAAACTCTAACTAGATTAGATATACCTTTTTATTCTTCCCACAGTGGGGACATTTCAATAGGTACAGCAGTAGTACAGTCAGGAAGAATACAAACATGCAACACAATATTACAACATAAAATAAGATTAGAATGCAGTGGTATAAAAACCTTTTTTGTTTTTTATACATGGTATAAACAAGTAAGTAAAAGGTAGGTAAAGTACAGCTGTACATAGTACAGATGAGAGGGAA
This sequence comes from Chascanopsetta lugubris, assembly GCA_016785325.1. Classification (NCBI taxonomy): domain Eukaryota; kingdom Metazoa; phylum Chordata; class Actinopteri; order Pleuronectiformes; family Bothidae; genus Chascanopsetta; species Chascanopsetta lugubris. The sequence goes on from JAFBJT010111522.1 coordinate 13,791, forward strand.
TTTAACACAGATCATGTTTGAATGCTACTGGGGCTAAAGTGACTTTAGTATGTGCATGGTTATATATGACTTAAGTCCATTTAAGTAAAAATAAAATAAAAATAGATATATCAGTGTGCAGATTGTGCAACCTGAAAGCAGTGGTCAGAGTGTCCTGGAGGGGGTGGGACAGGTTCGCCATCGTGGACGACGGCTTTTGCCACAGTCCTACTGTCTCCCACCTCCTCCACACAGTCCAAGGAACTTTCCTGACCAGTCTGTCCAGCCTTTTCCTGTCCCTGGTTGTAATACTCCCTGTCCAGCAGACCGCCCCATAAAAAATGGCTGATGCCACCACAGAGTCATAAAAGGTCCTCAGGAGTGTTCCCTGCACACCAAAGGACCTCAGCCTCCTGAGCAGGAATAGTCTGCTCTGCCACTTCTTAAAAAGAGCATCAGTGTTGTTAGTCCAGTCCAGTTTATTGTTTGAGTGAACACCCAGGTACTTGTATGATGTCACCCTCTCAATGTCCGTACCCTGGATGCTCACTGGTGTAGGTGGCGAGTGTTGGCGCCTGCAGAGGTCTACCACCAGCTCCTTGGTTTTCCCCGCTTTGATCACAAGGTGGTTCTGCTGACACCATTTAATAAAAGTCCTGCATCAGCTCTCTGTACTCCCGGTCATCTCCATCTGTGATGAGTCCGACGATGGCAGAGTTGTCAGAGAACTTCTGCAGGTGGCAGGATGGGGTGTTGTCATGGAAATCCGCAGTGTAGAGGGTGAACGGGAAGGGAGCCAGGACAGTCCCCTGCGGTGCCCCCTGTGCAGCAGAGCAGCATGTCCGACAATCCTGCGTCCTTATGTACTGTGGTTGGTTGGTCAGGTAGTTGGTAATCCATGTGGTGAGGTGGTAGATTACACCTGCGCAAACCAGCTTGTCCCCCAGCAGAGTAGGCTGGATGGTTTTGAAAGCACTTGAAGAAGAACATAATGCTCACAGTGCGAGGATGCCAGGTGAGAGAGGGATGTGTGGAGGAGGTAGATGGTGGCATCCTCCACACTAATGCCAGGCAGGTAGGCAAACTGCAGAGGAGGCTCCTCAGGGGTCTCCCTAGAGAATGGAAAAAGGGGGCAGCGCCATTTTACCACAGTCTTAGCGCCATCGTACCAACCCCTCCCCCTCAATCCGTACGCACACAGAGACACACAAGCGATTCACGCACTCAAAGACACTTTTTGTAATGCATCGGCCCAATTCGTGCGCATCCCCCGTAAACACTTCGCCGCTACCACCATCCGTGCACACAAAGACACACGCTCTGTTATTCATCGGTCCAATCTGTGCCCCCCCCCCCCCATCAACACTTAGCCAGTACGAGCATGCTCAGTCACAGGGTAAGGGATAGGGTGTGTTTCCATTAAAGAAACACATGGCTTCATGATTCCTTTGTTGTTGCATCAGTGTCCGTCAGAGGACCTGCTCCTTTAGTAAATATACATCAATGGGCTCATTTAAATGTATTAAAAAGAATAATGCATTTAGGTGTTTATGTAAATGTCATTATGTTTTGTAATTTTTTTCTTACCACGAGAAGTGACTAACATATCCAAAATTGTACGCTCTGCATTATCCAAAAGGTTGGAACGTTTTATATTAATAGATGGGCGGTATCTTTTGTTTAGATGTAAATGCCATTCAAAAAAAACTGAAACTACACTAATGAGTCATCTGCCACTCCTTTGAGTACAAATTAGTTCCTCATTGGAAGAGAGTTGTATGGGTAAATTTCTCACATTTACTGTGTTTCAGGTAGAGAAAGTTCTGGCCCTCCATGAGCTGAGCTCATCCACACTGCACCACACCCAGGCCTGCTCAGCAAAGGATGGTCGGGGTCTGCAGCCCGCCCTCGAGAAACTTCACGAAATCATCCTGAAGAGGAAGAAGATGCTGCGGCAGAGCAGGAGGAAGAGATGAGGGAGTAGTTGTGGCGTCTTCTGTGGTCCATGGATACTTCCTTAATCTCTGCTGGTCTGAAAAACTTCTCAACCAGTCGCATCTGTGACTCGTTGGCGGCTTCGGCGGTGACGTAGAGGGAAGGCTGGCAGTCCCTCTGAAGAGTTGCATCATTTTCAGCTGTAATCAAACTTTAAAGTCTGCACCCATAGGTAACGCCTTCCCACATCTGCGTGGACAGACTTGCTTCCTTTGGGATTCTTTCATTCTCTCAGGTACTCTTCCTTCTCCTCTCCTCTCATCTTGAATTGAGCTTGTTTGAGACAGAGAGCTCCAGAGGGAATGTTGCTGAAGAAAACAGTGCAATATGTGTATGATGAACACTAACTCCATGACATGACCGTGAAGGACATTTTCACCACTTGTAGTTCCAAGAGAAACCTGCAAGTCGCCAAGCTTCCATTCTTATCACCTGTGAGACTGTTACAGTTCATTTTTATGTTGCATGATGTTCGACCAAACCTGCCTGGAAATAATAGATAAAGCTTTAGTTGCTCAAAAGACTTGTAGTTATTGTGGGTTGGTCTTGTTCATTTAGACATGCCAACCCCTGGACACAGCCAACACATTGTTGACTGTGTCCAGCGACACAATTTTAAAACAAGTTTTTCACGCTTGATCAAAGTGGGTTGTTTGTCAAAGTTTTGGATTGAATGAATAGACGGTTGAGTGGTTTATCTTGAACAAGAAATTGTTTTTACATTGTGTACATATTGTTTTTTTGTAAAATGTTAACAAATTAATAAATTATCAGGCACCTCTGGCATTACATAGTGAAAACATTGGGTTTTATTGAATCAAGAATTGTCACATTCCTCACACAATGACCGGAACAAAAACAATCAACAGGAAGCAGATTTTCTTCTGTCTCTGCCGTTGGTCACTTGGTTACAGAAAAGTGAAAACAAGGGGCCATATGTCTGACAACCCTGTGTGTGTGTGTGTACGTGTATTTGGGCATGTGCGTTTTTGTACACTTTGCAAAGTGTGGCCCTGATTGGACCATTTAGTGGGCCGGTTTTGGCCCACGGGCAATGTTTGACACTTCAAATGGGTATCTGTGTGTGTGCATCTGCATGCGAGTATGTTGTGTGTGTTTGGATGAGTGGTGGAAATAGATGTGTATTCGTGTTATTACAAAACTATTGTCTTATGAGTGATTGGGAGAGTGTGACAGACGAGAGCTGAGCCCCTCAAAGCAGCCCCTCCTTTGCCTGCACTGCTCCAGCCTGTGTGTTTTGTGATGTCCCTCTTTTTATAAACCACTTGATCATTTAGCCTTTTGATTTTGAAAAAATGGGGGTCAAACAAGTAATCTATAATCATATGTCCTATTGTCAAACATGTATTTTGGCAGTTTTAAAATCAGTTGGGTTGGCAGCTCCTGATTTTTGCAAAAACATGAAAAGTTGCCATAGCTAAAAAACAACAGATGTTTGCGCAACTTTTTTTGGATATGTCGTTCAGGAAATTACCGCGTTTTCAACCCTGAGAGCCCAAATGAGAGTTATGAAATGTTTTTTCTATATTATTTCAAATTATGCTAATCTGACCACGAGTGAACAGCCTGCTTTACAGTCATTTCAAACTAATTTAACACTTGAAAATATAGAAACATTCAGAATAAGAATTGTATTGTATATTATCATTAGTCAGCCCTTTGCCACGTGAATCTAATCCTTAAAGTACACATGAAGTGAGTCAAGGAACTCCTAGGTGTGTTCACACACGTTCACTTTGTGTATTTGTTCTGGTAAATGGATCAAACAGGTTTCATGTCTTCAGGCCATAATCTCATCCCAAGGGCCCTAGTACATTATGTCTCTACTATTAGCAGACATCAACACTTTTGTGCCTCGTCTCAAGATTCAAGAAGTTTATTGTCATATGCATTGTTTAACACAGTTAAAACCATAAAACGAAAAACTTTCTCCGCTCGCTTCCTGTCACACATACATGTAGAAAAGATTTTTTTTTAAAAATAGTATAAAAGAGAAGTAAAACTAATACAAGGTAAAGTCCAAAATAAAATTTAAGTTACAGGTTAGAAATAAAGTGCCCTGTGCCTTTCAGATAAAATTGCATAAAGAGGTGATAAATGAATGTTTGTGGGTTCACGTGGGGTGTTATTCAATTGCCATTTATGAGTCTGATGGCCAGAAGGTAAAAGCTTTTGGCGAGTCTGGTTGTCTGAGATTTCACACTTTTGTAATGACTCCCTGACGGCAGAGGTGTGAGCAGGCTGTGTTGTGTATTGTCTTTGATGGTGTTGCCAGTCCGTCTGATCACCCTGGTGGTGTATGTGTCCTGCAGTGCAGGTAAAGCTGCTCCACGGATGAACTCTGCTGTTTTTTATCACACGCTGGAAAGCTTTCCTATCCCAGGCTGTGCAGCTCCCATGCCACACCGTAATGGATGTGGTGATGACACTTTCGACTGTGCCTCTATAGAAGTTACTGAGGATCTTGGCTGGCATGCCGAATTTCCTCAGCCTCTTCATGAAGTACAGTCTCTGCTTGGCTTTCTTCCGGAGCTGGTGTGAGTTGTGACCAGGTGAGATCCTTGCTGATATGTATCCCTAGGAATTTAAAGGTTTTCACCCTCTTGACCCGTGTCCCACTGGAGAGAAAGGGGATGTGCTACTCCTTCCTCTTCCTCCAAGAATCAATAATCATCTCCTTGGTCTTGTCTGCATTGAGGGATAGATTGTTGTCCTGACACCAGTCCACCAGTTCTGTCACCTGTTCCCTGTATGCCATCTCCTCTCCATTGGTAATCAACCCAATGACTCATGTCATCAGCAAACTTAATGATGCTGTTGTTGTTGTGGGATGCCATGCAGTCATAAGTGAAGATGGTGTACAGCAGGGGGCTCATCACACAACCCTGATGGGTCCCTATGCTCACAGTCCTGGTGTTTGATCTCCGGTTTTCCACTGACTGTCTGGGATCTGTCTGTTAAGAAATCCAGCAGCCAGTTGCAGAGGGAAGGCGTCAGTCCAAGGTTGAGGTGCTTTTCAACCAGCCTGTGTGGATTGACTCTTGAATACTGAGCTGTAATCAATGAATAGCATTCTCACATAAGTGTCCACACCCTCTAAGTGAGTCAGCGCCAGCTTTTACAGCATTGTCGGTGGACCAGTTCTGGCAGTATGCAAACTCTAAGGGGTCCTGGGTGGCTGGGCTGGTCTTTTTGATGTGGTTCATGACTCATTGAGCATACCAAACAACAGGTTTGAACATGACATCCAGTATTTACCTCTTGACGGACAATGAAATCATCTATCTTCTCTTTGAAAATGGATGGCAAAGTAGTCCACATTCGAATTCCTAGGTCAGACTTTTATTCTGAAGGCAATAAACTTTTATTCTGAAGGCAATAAAAGAGAGCGGTCCTGTCAATTGAAGCTCTGCTCTTTCAGAGCTAACATCCACAATTTAAAGACAATCTAACATCTAAATGCAAATTCATTATGTCACCATTGAATTGATTGGCTAAAATGAGAAATACCAACTCTTTAACCATACTTGGACATAGGATATCTGACATAAAGGAGATGAGTAGCATCCCCCAATGAGCTCATACTTAAAGCATGTGGACGTATAACAGACCAACAGGATCATAAAACAAGTATGATCCCTTCATCCACCACACTAACTTTTAGGCTCCTATCTACACAAGAACACCTCTGGCTCTCACTCACGTAGAAAGTGAACATCACCGTATATGGGTCTCGAGAGAGGACCATGCCCACTTTCTTTTTTCTTACTTTTTTCTTTCAGGAAACATTTCTATTTAGTTTCCAAAGTTCATGAGTTCATTATATCAGGACATCTCAAGAGCTATACTGAAATGTTTTAATGATCATTGTATCTCTGCTGAAGCCTTGAGTTGCTAAACCCTGAACTGACAAAAGCCGTCTGGCTAATGTTAACACACCCTTGACTTTGCAAGATGTGAGTGGTGTGTGAGTTTGAGTTCACGTCTGTATTTATCACTGAGGTAAACAATGCACTAAAGGTGCTGGGCATAAGGAAAGCAGCAGGACCTGATAAAATTGAACCATTTTTCTTCAAATTGGGTGCAGATTTTATTGCTGAGTCCCACCAGAAATAAAATTCCCAATATCAGTAAGTCGGCCTTTGTTTTTCCCCTGTTAAAAGGGGGTGGCCCTTCAAATGTAAACAACTACAGACCAATTTCTGAATTATGTATTTTAGCTAAATTGTTTGAGAGGATCATCAGTGACCAGCTAAAATCATTTTTAGAATCAAATAATATTTTGTCTCCATTCTAATCTGGTTTTAGAAAACAGCACAGCACTGTTACAGCTGCGCTGAAGGTCCTAAATGACTCAATCGAGGCTCTGGACAGCAAAGAATACTGTATCGCTCTGTTTCTTGATTTGTCTAAAGCATTTGACACAGTTGACCATAGCCTGCTGATACAAGCCCTACGTCACATTGGCTTATCTAAACATGCAACTGCCTGGTTTGCCAACTATCTATCTAATAGAACCCAATGTGTTCATGTGGCTGGAACGATCTCTTCTTTTCTAGATATTACCAAAGGGGTTCCCCAAGGTTTAGTGCTAGAACCCACTTTATTTTCAATCTACATAAATAATCTTTGTAACAACTTGTCAAAGGCAGTGCATCATTTTTTATGCAGACAATACCATTATCTATTGCTGTTCAACCTCACTCAGGCTTTTGGGTTCTTATAAGCTGCTTTTAATGTTATCCAGTCACACTTATATGATCTTAGATTGGTTTTAAACATTGATAAAACCAAGCTCATAGTTTTCTCTCACAGAAAGGTGCTACCACAGAGCATTACAGATATTATAAGACCTAAAGTAAAACCCATAGAGCAGGCTTTAAATGATAAGTACTTGGGTTTTAACCTAGATCTGGAGCTTTCATTTAAAGCACATATAAAAAAGCTGGTCACTAAACTTCAGGTAAAGCTTGGTTTCTTGTTCAGAAATAGATCCTGCTTGTCTCTCATGGTCAGAGAGAAATTCGTGACGGTGACCTTTCTTACCCATTCTTTACTAAGGGGACGTGCTTTATTTGAGTGGATCATCCAAATGTCTCCAGTCCTTGAACACTGTTTTTCATTCAGCACTGAGGTTTGTCATTGGCTGAAGTTGTCTCACCCACCATTGTGATTTGTATACGAAATCAAACTTGCCATCTCTAAGTTCTCGCAGGTATACACATTGGCTGACCCTAATCTATAAGGCTCTTTTAGGCTTGACCCCCCCTTATTTGTGCACTTTATTGCAGAAAACAAGCAGTTGCTATGCCTTGCGCTCATGCAGTACACTTGTTTTATCTGTTTTTCGGCTAAGGACTGAACTTAGAAAAAGAGCTTTCAGTTTTGCTGCCCCATCTGTGTGGAATACTCTACAGACTGAACTGAAACTCTCTGAAGTTATTCCACTTGAAGCCTTTGGTTCTATCCCGAGGGACAGACAGGGTGAGAGCATTGAACAGTGCTTGTGTTTTAAATCTTAAGTTGTTGTTTGCTGTTGTGTTATAGCTCTTGCACCTCCAAAATTGTATGTTTTAGTCTGTACTTTCATCTCTATGTAACTGTTCTTATGACATGTGCTGCTGACCTCTTGGCCAGGTCACCCTTGTGAAAGAGATCCTGATCTCAACAGGTTTTTATCTGGTTAAGTAAAGGTTAATAATGATAAATAAGACCAGGTGTCGCCCTGGCAACAACAGGATACCAATCTGTATCCTTGGGGTACAGATTTGTAGAGCGAGAAGCTGTGAGCTGTTGCCAGTTTGAACTTGACACAAATAAATTTAAACAATTACATGGAGTTAACACTCTCCTGATGACATAAAATATTTCTACAGATGTACAGCGATGACATCTGTACATCTGTACAGATGTACAGATGTGTAACATTGGCTACCAGTAGCTTAATCACTGAAAAGCAGTTTGACTATGATACTAACTGCTGCTCTTTGGCTGCTAGCTAAACTTGTCTCGTTGATACCATTTATACAAATCTCACACTTACCTCTAAATCTCTGCACCTCCTCATCTTGTTGAGGAGCTTCTTCAACCAGCGTTTTTAAAAGCTCCTGCGTCGAAAGTCCCCTGTGAGCCGTCGTTGACGTCTCATCTCCCCCTCTCTTCAGCTCCTTCACTGTCGATCAGGCCTTCTAACACCTCTGGTATTACTGCGCCACTGCTAGCGCTGTCTTGGAGAACTATATTGCTTGGTGGATGAATTACAGTTTGCCTCCTGTAAATGAGTCTATTTTGATGTGAACAGGGGGCACTGAGTATGGAGCTGTCTTTGCGTTAATTTTCATATTTTCACTGTTTTCGGAACCTGGCTAGGAGGCTCCACAGTAAGAGATACAGAGAGCGGAGGAGACCATGTTGAGACAGAAATTACATGCTAACATGTAAATAAGATAAAACAACATATAGATCTGTTCTATAGGAATGGTGACCTTAAATGACATCTGTTGTGATCTGGTGCTATAGAGAATGAAAGTGATTCTCCAGGGAGCTCACATTTGCATAATACAATAATACAAATGTGAGCTTTGTAAAAATGATCATTTAGACCATTTATATTATAATTACAATGGTAATAACTGTAAATACCTTAAATATAATAACTAAGTGGCCTTTATAGTTTAATATGACCAACACATTTGTCAGTGCTTTGGGGACCCTTTGAAACAGTACAATTTTGTACTTTCTTTACTTTGTACCTTTTCTGTTTTCTGGTCCCTTAAGGACCAACATTGTACCTCTGAGGGAATATTCTTCAAAAGTATACCCAAAAGTACAGATATGTTCTTGTACCTCTATTTTTGAGAGTACTTACTATTTGTAATGAGTAGGATATTCAGAGGGAAATACACAGGGTAAATTGTTCACAATAAAAATAAGAAAAATATATATGGACATGAAGCAAGTTACCATGATGAAGGAGGATCTGAGCTTCAGGGTCAGTGCTAGGCCATATGTGTTACAGGTGTAGGAAGAACCTCGGCGGAGTACAAACGGCAAGGAAGCAGGAATACTTTTGACAAGCTTTTACTGATGGTGGTCGACAGCATAAAGCAGGCAGACAGGGACAATCCAAAAGCAGAGTCCTGTAACAGAAACAAGGTCAGGTTACCAGTATCAGGAGACAGGAACAGGTTCAAAGCAGGAAGATCGAGAAAGGTAACGCTGGTAAGTATTTGCTGGGACGTGACAAACTGGCAACAGGTAGGAGAGTGTCTGGGGTTTAAGACGGGAGCAGTGATGAGGTGATGAGCAGCAGCCGTGGTGTGAGTGTGGCAGCTGATTGCAATGAGTGCAGCAGGAGGGGAGGGGGTGAGCAGAGAGCAGGGCTGTGACAATATGGGTGCTCCAGTAGCTGCTGCGTGAACATGAGCCTTCATAGGTGTTTGTGCATGTGTTGGTCTGTAATTACACCCCTGAAACAGTCCCTCCTGGATATAATTGGTGGTGTTATCCATTGACCCACCAGTGGAATGTGAAAAAATGTTATAAAATGTTGTCTAATCGAACCAATCACGTCTGGCTTTAACAGAAAAAAAAGACAAGAAAAAACGAAACGGCAACTGGTTCCTGTCATTCTCTTTAAAGAGCCGGCTCTTAGTGGCGGTTTGTTTACGATCGACACATCACTAGTAACTAAATAAGGCGGGGCCTCAGAGTTTGGAGCATGGTATGTTAGGGATTTCAACAATGCGCCGCCCTCACAAACTTCAAGACTCCAATCAAACCACATTCCAGCTGGGAGGCCTCTACCCTTGTCCCCGTTCCGAAGACCTTGTGCCCCAAGTAGCTCAACCACTTCAGATCCGTGACCCTAACATCACACCTAATGAAGGCATTGGAGAGGACCATCCTCTACCACCTCCGCCCTCTGATGAGCCTAAACATGGATCCCCTGCAGTTTGCGTACCAGCCTGGCATCGGGATGGATGACGTCATTATCTACCTGCTGCAGAGATCTTTGTCTCACCTGGAGTACACTGTAAACAATACCATTATCTATTGCTGTTCAACCTCACTCAGGCTTTTGGGTTCTTACAAGCTGCTTTTAATGTTATCCAGTCACACTTATATGATCTTAGATTGGTTTTAAACATTGATAAAACCAAGCTCATAGTTTTCTCTCACAGAAAGGTGCTACCACAGAGCATGATGATTACTTTCTTTGACTTCTCCAGTGCCTTTAACACAATTCAACTATCACTGCTCTGGGTGAAGCTGGAGAGAGAGGGGGTCAGTGACCAGCTGGTTGCATGGACCACTAATTATCTCACTGACAGACTCCAGTTTCGAGGCGGCAGGACTGTGTGTCCGATGTGGTGGTCGGCAGAAAATCAAATCAGTTTGAACTGACTTCACGATAGTTTTTAAAAGTCAGTCTAAAAAGATTCAAACATTTTATGGTTTAGCGGAACTATGTTAATATTCAATCTTGGATTCAATTGTTTTACTGAGAAAGCAGGCAATTGCATTTTTCTGTGGAAAGGAGCTCTGGAGCTATCGATTTAGGGGCAGTTGTAAACTTATATACCATGGCAAACAGAATCCGAGTGTTGTTGATGTTTGTGCTGAAAATGTCAGAGAAGTGTTGTTGTCTAGCCTTGAGCGACTCATTAATAAAATTACTAAGAATTTGTCAGTAGAGGTCATAATTCAATTCAATTCAACTTTATTTGCCATGTGCAGTTCACTAGGAACATGATTTGGTGTTCTCCCTGCTGAACAGGCTACAGCTCATACAACACAACACAAAAATACACATGTTGGGAGAGAATTTTTTCGAGTCTTTTTTAGCAGGGGTTTAACTACTGCAGTTTTCAGAGATTCAGGAAAAATACCTGTAAGAGAAGTATTGACTATTTGCAGTAGGTCGGACACCAAGCAGCTATAGACATTTTTTAGAAAGCTTGTTGGTAGGATGTCAAGGCAGCACAATGTGGACTTAAGGCCTTGTAGTGTTTCTTCTAAAGTTTTGTGGTCAATAGCATTAAACTAAGTCATATTTGTCATATTTGTCGAGCACCCTTTCTGTGTGAGCAGTGGAGCCATATTTCTTTTTGGAGCGGGAGGACAGATAGTTAGTCTGATATTTTTATTTTTCGCAAAATCATCGCATTTGACTGGATAGATGATCAGGGACAATTTGTGTGTGGAGGGGTGTCAGCTTATCAACAGTGGAAAAAAGAGTGGGAGTGTCATTGGCGTTTTTGTTGATGATATCGGAGAAGAAGGATTGTCTGGAATTTTTCAGTTCCTGATTGTAGGATTGAAAGCTTGCTTTATAGATTTCATAATGGATGTGAAGTTTGGTTTTACGCCACTTGCGCTCAGCCTTCCTACATTCTTTTTTTTGGTATTAACAGAGGGAGCATTTCTCCATGCTGCTTTTTTCTTTCCGGATATAAGATTTTCTATTCTAGTTTTAATGGGTGCAACAGCATCCATAGTATTTCTGATTTTCCTGTTAAAATCATCTAGGTGCTCAGCAACTGACTCACTCACAGTTGGTGACATAGCCATTGCCACCATAAACTGAGCACTGGTATTCTCATTTATGTACCTTTTCTTAACAGACACAGGAGTTAACTGACCATGTAGAATAATCTGTAAGTTAAAGAACACTCAGAAATGATCAGAAAGAACTAAGTCCTTAACCTCAACACAAGAAATGGCTTGGCTTTAGAGATAACCAGATCCAGAGTGTGGTCTCGAATGTGTGTGGGCCCTTTCACATGATGCCCTTTTTGCCTGTTCGATGCTTGTTCATGAAATTGAAATTTGTTGGTGTTGCCTCATTAAGAATAGTTCCACAGCTACCTTCAGTCAACCACTTTTACTTCACTAAGAAGTAAAAAATCTAGTTCTAATGATCTGATGTTGAGAAGAGCTAACCTGGTGGACACAATAGGAGACACTGGTATGTTTCCTGTTTGAAAGGTAACTAAGTTCGAAGATTTGATTAATCCAATTTATTTTTCAGCAGTTTAACTGCTTTTCTGTTACCTATCATCACACAGGATTGAGAAAATAACCTGACATCCATAGGGCCCTGACTTTTCCTGGTGGAAAACATCACTGATCAGTATCAGTATCACAGCCTGGACCTGGCACAAATCAGTCCGACTTATACACTGGACGATGTCCAGGTGGAGCAGGGGCTCTGCAGCTTTTGGTTGATGGTTGTTTCAGCCGTGTCAGAGTGGGAGGGGTTGGATGAAGAGGGAGGTTAAGGAGTGAAAATATGGGGTTGGGACATGGTGTATGTTAGACTCCAATACTGATAAGATCCTATTAGGGAAATCCATGAGTGGGTTGTCTGGACTGAATGGGAAGTCCAGACTGGATGACAGGTTGAGTGGGGGCTGCTGGGGTGAAAGTTGAGGATCTCCAATTGGAGTTGGGGCAGACTCCTCTTTTTGGAGTGCGGATGATGACGGTAAAGCCTCTTCCTGGTTCCAGCAGAGCATGTATCTTTGAGCCATCTGTTCAGCATCTCTCTCATCTCCTCATCCAACTGTTGGTAGAGATCCACCGATAAATACCTTAGTATTCAGACACTGAACTTTGTTCAGCAGCTCAGTGAGATCCTGTTTCAATACTTTTTACCCTGACAGGTGGAATGTACGTAACATGTACCTCCTTCCTGTTACTTAACTTTTATTTTATATAGCGGACTTTTTCCTCATGTGTTGTGAGCGAGGATGTGTTGATACCCATATACCAATGTCTCCTGATTATAAGGGGGTGGATAGAGCGCCCTGCAAGTCACTGTTGGTAGACATTGCAGTTGACTTGCCCCAGTTAACAGAGTAATCCGAGATAGATGAAAATGTTTTGATTTGAGTAATTGTTTCTGTGAGAGTTGTTGATGAATTTTCCAACAAAAGTAACACATCATCTGCACAAAGTCTTATCTTATGGTTTATGTTGGTCGTCTGAATCCCTCTGATGTTTTGGTTTTGTCGAACTACTGCTGCTAGAGATTCAATGAATATTGCAAAGAGCGCAGGAGACAATGGGCATCCTGGTTCCTCTCTGCAGAGAGACGCTTGGAGAGATTATGTTGTTGGTTCTGACTGAGGCATGAGGTGAGTTATATAAGGTTTTATCCAAGTGATGAACTGATTACCAAATTCAAATTTATGTAGAGTGAATATAAGAAATGTCCAGCTAACTTGATCAAATGCTTTCTCTGCATCTAAAGATATTATTGTTTTTCTATTATTGTATTGTTTTTAGATTATTGGTGGTCGAGAGGTCTATTATGTTGATTAATCTACCCTTAATGAAACCTGTCTGGTCGGGGTGTATAATGAACGGACTCATTTTGTCCAGTCTCCTAGCAGGGGCTTTGCAGATCATTTTAAGATCTGCATTGATTAGGGATATTGGTCGGTAGCTGGAAGTTAGTGTGGGATCTTTGTCTGGTTTCAGTATGAGGGTAATGTTAGCGTGGTTCATGTTGGGTGGTACTATGCCTGTGGTTTGTATATCTGTTATCAGTCAGATGGAGATTGGTACTAGTGTTGACCAGAGTTCTTGGTAGAATTCAGCAGGGAAACCATCTGGTCCTGGAGCTTTCCCGCTGGGCACATGTTGGGGAGCCTCCTCAAATTCTGCCTTAGTGATGGAGGCATCCATGGTCTTAACCTGTTCTATGCTTAGTGTTGGTAGGTTTATGTTGCTGAGGAAAGAATTGAGTAGGGTCAGTATACGTTTTCATAAAAGTCTCTAAAGGCTTCGTTCACCTCTTTCTGATGGGCTGATGAGTCTCCGGTCAATAGTCTCGAGGATGTCTCTCTCTTCGCTGCCTGGGGAAGAGGCAGCCCCCCGGTGAGTCTTCGGGCCGGTACCTTTTGGTGGAAGGAGTCGGCGAATTCTGGGGTGTCCCCATGGCGAGTCTCTGGTAACACTTGACGATGTAATCCTCCAGCCCTTCCAGGTTTGACTCCTCAGTTTTTCATCAGTGTGGTGAGTAACATGCACTGTTTAAGTGGTACTTTAATTCAAAGTTTGGTATATTGAGGCTATAGTTTGAAGGCGGAGAGTGTTTGAGTCTTGATTTGTTTGTCTATGTCTATGTGCGCGCCGCCAATTTGGATCTACACCTGTCTCGCAGAATCTCATGCTCTCTCAATACTTCTGATTATTGCTTCATAACATCAAAGGCTCCTGTGTGTATGACGAGAGATTTGAATTGCGGATGAATTGCAGCAATCTGTATGATTTTCCTTGAGATATCAGATACTGTGTCTTTGTTTAACAGAATACTGTAGTGTTTTTCTTGTTGCAGAAGCATGAGCATGAGCTTTCTTTTTCGCAGTCAGGCGCTTGTAGAAGTGGAGCAAATCTATTCTCTAATCGGATCCGTGTATCTTGAGTCGGTAAGCTCTTACTTCTTGTTATTGTTATTGACAATGTGTGATGACAGCGCAGGCCAACCAGTTTCATCACTCATCGCCTGGTGCAGGGTTCTGCCTGTTAATCGTCTTCCCATGTCCGAGGAAAAGGAATTATCTTTGTGTGGTATGTCCTTTGGCTTTGCACCAAGAGAATTCCAAGTTGATTTGCTGCCAGCTACAACAGTTTCCTTCTTCATGGTGGTGGTGCTAGTTAGCTGTCCATTTGCCCGCTCCTGCTCACTGTTTAGAGTTATTGGTAGTGCGGTTTCACTCCCAAATTGTCCATTTACCTCCACTTTCACTTCAAATCAAATCAAATCAAAGTTTATTTATATAGCCCGCATTTACAAATCACAGTTTGTCACACAGGGCTTCACAGGGTGGGTAACATCCTCTGTCCTTAGACCCTCAACAAGAGTAAGGAAAAACTACCAAAAGAAAAGGTAGAAACCTTAGGGAGAGCCACAAGTGAGGGATCCACTCCCAGGACAGACAGACATGCAGTAGATATTACGTAGAGTTCAGTAACAATTGTTCAAGTCCGGGTTTGTCACAGCTCGCTCGCAGCTTTTATCGCCAGATCGTTCGTGGCTTGAGACTTGGGATGCCGGTGTCCTCGTCACCGTCTCGGTTTCGTCTCGTTCCCCAACGGCAAACAAAGCTGAAAAACAATCGAAAGTTGTTTGAGATAATGCATGTGGTTTCCTGAGTTAAATGTAGTTAAATGTAGAGGAATGTAGTGAAATGTAGTGGGGGGAACGTAGGGTTTGTGGCAGGGGGGAGAATTCGAGGAAGGGTGCTCAATCTATGTGCTCATTCTAAGTGCATGACGGGAAATTCCCCCCCCCAGTCGGG
>JAFBJT010111523.1:11411-51876 GCA_016785325.1 Chascanopsetta lugubris
CAACATTTTTTGACATGGTCTTTCCTAAACCTTAAATGAGCTCTTTAATGTATATTTACACCAAGAGTGGGTCCACTCTATGGGGGCTGCTATGTTTTTACGGTAGCCGAGAGTGGACGAACTAAACATCGTTTGAGCTTCAATGACAACCAAGGGTTACCATAGGTTCTCCTGCATGTCCAGAAGGGTGAGGGTGAGGTGATGGAAACAATGCACATCTCCACCAGTAGATGTCACCAAATCATACAGACTGTCTCTAAAAGCTAGCGTGTGTAAACATGTGGGCCGAGATTCTCACAAGATTGTCCCTCACATTGACTTTCCATCTCTCTCACGCAGAACAACTCTTCAGGGAACCAAGTCAAAACAAGCAAGTTGTAATAAAGCAAGCAAACAACAATCTAATTTCATACTTCCATCACTGCTGATCAATATTTCATTACAGTCAGTGACAGATGCCTAGCATCTTTGTTGAGCAATGGCTCAGAATAAAAACATTTAATGTCAAACACAAAACTTCACTCATGCATCCTCAAATTGTATTTGGCAAAAAAATGAGCAAGAGAGAGAAAGGTCACGTTGGGCGGTTTGAATCCATTCAGACATTTATGAGGTCCCACACAGCTGAGCCATCTCTGCTAACCCAGCTTTAATCAGAGGATCACATTTCATATTTGGTTCAGCTCAAGTTTGACTTTCACACAGATTGAAAACTCTGGCCACAGCAAGTTTCTTCTTTGTAAATTCATACAAAAATGCATTTGATGTGAGGGAGCACATCTATTGTTATTTACTATAACTAATATTGGATGTTAAAAGCCGCTCTTTATTTCATAGGTCAGTGATGTGTAAATAAATGACGAGGTCTGTGAGTAGGGCTCTCCTCCTCCAACACTCTGCCTCCTGCCTGGACCAACACGTACATCAAAACATAAATATGCCAATCCTACAATCACTTGATATGAATAATATAATTTAGCTAAAAGTTCAGAGAGACAGGAAAGTTGAGTTTGAGAGAAAACACGGGATTCCATCCCCTGCAGCAGTCAGTCAGTTAATTAGCATATTCATAGTTCTCTGATTTAAACTGCTGAGCTCTGTTTGTCCCAATCTCTGCATTGTCTGAGTCCATGTTATATATAAGACATGTAGATATGTAAAGTGCTGACTCATAGAACCTGTTGCTGCTGCTCCACACACACAGATATAAATCATTCCTGCAACATTTCTACACATCCGTCTCTGCCAGACTTTAAAGGTGCAGTGGGCAAGATATGGTGACATCTGGTGAAGTTGCATGTTGTATTCATCACCTCACCTTCACCCTTTGAACATGCAGGACAACCTTAAGTTGTCATTAAAACTCAAAAGTTGTTTAGTATGTCCACTCTGGCCGACTGTAAAAACATGGCGGCCCCCGTAGGGAGGACCCACTCCTCATGTAAATGTAAATGCATGGGCTAAATTCATGGTAATGGAGAAAAAATAATACATTATAAATTAATGAAAATATCAGTATGTAATTGTTTTGTAATGATTTTAGAAGTGACAAAAATGACCAAAATCTAACACACTGCACCTTTAAAATCCCAACTGGACCCATTTCATGTTTTTATATCTTATATCACATGTGTAATCTTTCTTTATCTACTACAGTACAATTAAATGTCACCATGGGGATTAGTCATCTAGTGAGTAGAACAGTTACAGAGAGAGTGGGATTTAGTGGTATAGTGACATCCATGCAGCATGTCGGAGTCAGTTATCATTATGATGAAAGTGTGACTACTGTGCTACTGTAACAGCATGGTGAGGCAAAATGTGATCATCTCCACCGAGAGGACCTGCTCATTCTAGATGTCGTGAAAACAATCATTTGTACAATCAGATAATTACAGATTTTAATTCCTGCAGATATAACTATAATTCTAGTAAGTCTTATTCACTGGACCTCAGACAGTTTTATCTCCCTGTGGTAATGAAACATATTAATTTATGTGGAATCCAGTGGACTGAAGTGATAACATGTATATAGGTGAAATGTTTGATTATCAGTGTTTCCTGTTGATTGACTCTGACCATGGTGACCTGACATGTGCCCCAACACAACTTCGTGATGAAAGAAATAAAACATTCATTTAATTCAGCTAAATATGAGATCTCTAATGCTTGTGTGATGCAGTGTAAGGCCACATGTGTGATGTCACATGTGTGATGTCACACGCTAACACTATGGTCCATAAAGTTTTCAGCATCCTCACAAACACTTAAAGCTTATAGTTTGAGCTGTTTGCATTATGCTCGGTGCACAATCACATCAGTGTACTGTTCTGTTAATAGATCACTGTCACTGATCAATTCCCACGAATGATCTGGTGATGGGTCCTGAACCTGCGAGCGAGCTGTGACGAACCCGGAAATTGAACAATTGTTACTGAACACTCTACGTAACATCTATTGCATGTCTGTCCGTCCTGGGAGTGGATCCCTCACTTGTGACTCTCCCTAAGGTTTCTACCTTTCCTTTACCCTGTTAAAAGGGTTTTTTCCCTGGTAGTTTTTCCTTACTCTTGTCTAAGGACAGAGGATGTTACCCACCCTGTGAAGCCCTGTGAGACAAACTGTGATTTGTAAATGCGGGCTATATAAATAAACTTTGATTGATTGATTGATTGATTGATTGATATGTACGTCACTACTTGTTGCCATTTCCATGGTATAACCCGAGGTGCAACCTCCGGTTTAGACGGATGAAGCACAATAGGAAGTGAAATAACCTGCAGTTCACTCCAAAAGGTTGCAAATCCCCATAGACTCTCATGTTAAACTGATCAACTTCAGAGGTGAATAAAACATGTCTAAAGTCTGGTACAAACTACAGTTTTGGTCTCAGTCAGTCACATGTGTTACTGTGACAGCTGTCTGGGGGGTGCTTTTCTTTCTAACTCGCATATTTTTGTTTTATCGACAAAATCATGGCTTCTTGACTGACAGCTGGGCTGACCTGGTGAGGAGGTCTGGACGACATCATGAGCCCACCCACAGCTCTGTGAGTGCTCCGCCTCTTTGCCTGTTTTTGAATGAACCAGGAAGTAGGAGGAGGTAGGATTTGGCAAGATGGCAACAAGAGACCCACAGTTTGCCTCAAAAACACTCTGCAGTAACCAACGGGTGATGTCACAGACGCTAAGTTCATCTTTATATAAAGTCTGTGGTACAACTGTTGTAAAAATTAAGTGTGGAGGAACTTAAGGATAAAACTTCTCCCACCATATGATTTAGTGGTGTAATTGTTCACGAACCATCACCAAATGGTATGCAGGCTTGAGCAGGAAGCTGATAAGAGCTCGGGAAAGGACTGTTTATGGCCTGGTGTGAGAAGGAGCACGAAGAGTGAGAAATGCAACTGGGAGGGCTGTGCCTGCTCAGGAAGAAGATAAAAAGACACAACACACTGAGGTACCTTGCGCCTTCTCTGTGACATTCACATGCTGCGTGTTGCTCTGTAACTGCTCCATCTTGCAAGATTAAAACATTCTTATCAAGATCCGTCTCCTTATCTGTCTCCTGATCTTTTGAAGAAGGAAATTATCCGAACAACCCCATTCATGTTTTTGTTAACTGGGTCGATTCATTTCCATTTCTTTCACAAGGGATTCATGGTTATCGCATTAAAGAATCAGAGTGCATCAATAACATTGAAGAATAATTTGCAGACCATATATGGACCTGCTTCAATCGAGAAAACACAGCAATTAAACATGAACCACTTTCATGCAGACAGTGGAGATGACTGAGACACACAAGGTGAACTGTGATGCTCAGATGCTCTCATGCAGATGATGCAGTGTTTACATCAATCTGA
Organism: Chascanopsetta lugubris; assembly: GCA_016785325.1. Classification (NCBI taxonomy): domain Eukaryota; kingdom Metazoa; phylum Chordata; class Actinopteri; order Pleuronectiformes; family Bothidae; genus Chascanopsetta; species Chascanopsetta lugubris. Next base: position 15,277 of record JAFBJT010111523.1, read on the forward strand.
TGAGGATGAGCCACAATATAAACCAAGTAGAGCTGCATCTAACAATTATTTTTGTAATTGGTTAATCTACCATCAGCAAACCATAAATTAAAGATTCGATTCAGGGAATTTGTAATCGAATATTTTTTATATCTATCGATTAGACTTGATTCATCGATTGGTTTCAGCTCTAAAACCAAGTTAATGTTGTTAGTTCTTATTCATCACAAACAGGTGAACATCTCACACCTGTAGCAACACCTTTCTAGGGCCATGCTCTCAGGTCTCCATCAGCTGAAGATAACCAGCATAACACCTGTCAGTGCATCAGAGAGTGACCACACGGACCAATGAACACACTGAATACAAATAATATATCAGTCCAGTCACTTCCTGCTCAGAAGCTGCAGGTCTACCAATCAGCTCCCTCAGCTCGTGCCAGTGTCGGGCTCACTGCCTGTTTCAGCCACGGAGAACAGATGCTGGAGATGAATGACCGATTACCCCAAATTCAGATGGAGAAGAATCAGTGGTAACATCATCAGCAGCAGCAGCAGTAGCAGCAGCAGCTCCACACTTCTAACTTTGTGGTGCAAAGTCAGAAGAAGGGTTCATTCCAATGTCCTTCATTAGATTTCAAGTTTACATGTGAGAGAAACACTCACCATGACGCTGCATGAGAGTGAGTCAGATGCATCCACAGTCAGGATACAATCACTCCTTCATGCTCTACAGTTGCTAATATTTATTCTAATATTAATGTGTGTTTTGTAAGAGTTCGGTAAAGGTTATTTAATCTCCTATGACAACAAATGTCAACAAACTGCTGCTGCAACTGTGGATCGTGGTACAAAGAATGATAAGTAAACTCCGCAGATGGACTATAGTTAAATGATTCCACACAGAGTATGTTGGGCCTTTTATCTCCCTGTAGCCCCCCTGCAGCTCCGGACTCCCACAGTAACAGTAACAGTGCACTGAGAGAGAATAGCTGAGTGGAGGATGACTGACTGACCTTGCCCTGCTGATGCACTTCAGCTAAGTAGCCCATTGTTGAGTCTGGCAGGAACATGCAGTGCATGCAGAGCTCACGGTGCACTTTCAGAGTCACTGCATGCAGACCCAAATTCATACTAATTCAGAGCACTGGACTCATCTCTTTGCTGGACAAGAACTTTCAAAAGAAAACAACTAAAACGTGTGAAGCAACCAACCACACATCCAACTGTAGTACATCTCAGGTTTGTTCCTCCAGCTTGACCTTCACGCTGAATGACACTGTTTACACAGATGGTTACACATGTAATATGTAAATGTTGACATGTTCAAACAGCAGCTCATCATGTTCAAAGTGAAAACCTGAAGACATAGAACTGTTGCTGCTTGTTGTCTCTCAGTGGTGTAGAGGACGCACAGACATGAAGTGACTAATCTGTGATGGATGTTTACTAAGCAGAGTTGAAGTAAATGTATCACCTGCCTTTGTTTTCTTTTCCTATAAGTAAAACTACTTATTTATTTATTTAAATGAGAAATATGCCTTTTTTTCTGTTTTTCTTTATTTTGGTGGGTTGTGTGTTCTGGGAATAATTCGTAATGTTTTCTAGATACAAAATACCAATGTTCAGCAGCAGGGGGCGACGCTCTTGATCCAATAAATTACTATTTCATGGTATTTATTCTAACTCTCCCTCAAGCTGATATTTGACACTAAGAGTCTGATATAACAGTGAGAAGGAGCAGTGCACCAATCACAAGAGACATGGCCAGCTGGCCAATCAGAGCATTGAGGGGGTGGGGAAGGAGCTCTATAGAGTGTTTGAGGGAGAGAGTGAAAACAGGAGCTGGATCAGTGGACTGTGTAAGAACACAAAGATGTTTACTGAACATCGGAGACTGTCAACCTGAGACCGAGGGTCAACCTCCAGTGCAGATGGATGAAGCTCAGTTCATAAGGTGGCCACTGGGAGCTGATTCCAAAAGGGAGTAGATCTCTATAAACTCCCGTGTTAAAATGATCAACTCCAGAAGTGAATGAAACATGTTTAAAGTCTGGTACAAACTTCAGTTTTGGTCTCGATCATTCACATGTGTTACCATGACAACTGTACAGGGGTGAATTGTTTTTAACTCACTTGTTTCTATTTTATTAACGTTTGAAATCATGTATAATTAAGGACGTGGAGATAGACAGAGACACACACACACAGAGGGAGAGCGAGAGACGGACAGTGACACACACACAAATAGGGAGAGCCACTTTTCATTCTGCGAAAAAAATTAAAAGCCTCTCTTTTCTGTTGTAGTTTCAATAAATGTGCACACACACACACTGTCTCTCTCTTTGTTATGTATTGTGCACTTCGGACACGCACGTATAATCCTGAAAGTTCCTTTGCATTGCATTCAACTTGCATTGAATTCAACTAGCAGCCTCAATAAGAGGCAGGTGTATGCCATTATGCCGTGCTCTTTCACTGCTAGATGCCACTAAATATCACACACTGTCCCTTTAAAAAATATCGTTTTAATATCATATCGTTATCATGACCTTATGTATATCTACATATATTGTATTTTTGTCTGTCTTTGCACATTTTTTCTTCTTCTTTTCTTTGTTTTCAAATTGCACATCCTTATTGCACATTTCTTTTTTCCACGGTCACTCCAATACTTTAATATGTTACTGTAAGCTGCCGTGACAAATGAATTTCCCCATTGTGGGATCAATAAAAACGTATTCTACTTTATTCTATCTATGTTCCATGAGATGTTTCTACTTTGATCTGGAGCAGAGGAGGTGCTCCTCATCACACCAAACACAGCTTTGAAATGATTGTACAATAACATTGTTGCACATAAACAAAAAAAAGCGATGCTAATCTAAAAATATATACTGTGACAAATCTCTATGAAAATGTATTATTCATCTTCCATATTTACAGATTTAACCTTCTGAGTAATATTATTGTTATATGTTATGAAGATGAGTATCGTAAATATTGAGTACATATTTCACATTAAATATACTGTCATATGTAGGGCTGCAACAACTAAATAATTCATTAATACAACATTAAAATAGTTGCTAATAGAACTCCTTAAAATCACATGTCTCATACAGGGAGCAGTAAACCTGTCACCATTAGTTACCACTATATCCTACATAGTATACCTTAAAGGGACAGAGTGTAAGATTTGGTGACAGCTACAGATGAGGTTGCATGTTGTATCCATTGTATTTGTCACGACTGAGGCAGAGAACCCAAACGCAGAGACAAAAAAGTGATAACAGTTTAGAATCATAGATGAGGAGCAGGCAGAGACGAAATCCAATAAACAATCCAAGTCGATAACCGCAGGTCGAAAATGGTAAAGGCAAAAGACGATATCCGTGGGCAAAAGGATTCGGTAACAATAAGGCATGAATGACTAAATAAACAGGGATAAAGACTCGGGAACAGGAACTTGGGAAGAACTGTACTGGGAGCATATGAGTAAAGTCAAGGTTAAGGTAATCAGGTGAAAGGAATCAGGTGAGGACGTCGACAAGGGTGACGCGAATCAGGGGGAATGAGGGAGAGGACATGAGAGGAAGTAAACATGGTTGACACACGAAGGGATGAGGGCTTCAAAATAAAACCGGAAGTGAGACGATCGGACACGAACATGACGTGACATTACAGTATTGAAGCATGCCGGAGAATCTGTGGTAGACTTCAGTTGTCATAAATACTCATTACAAATGATTACAAATTCATGAAAATGTCAGTATGTAATTGTTTTGTAATATTTTGACAGAAATGACTGAAATCTTACACCACTGCACCTTTAAGAGCTGGCATATGAACCAATATCCTTCCAGAAACATGATCCTATAATGATCCCTGACGAGCGGAGAATAATATTCAGATATGTCATCAAACTTGGTGTTGTTCTCTATATATCGTGTCTCTGGTGTGAATGTGCTGTGGTGATGATTTCTTGTAAGTGAGAGTGTTAGTGAATTCTCTGGGGTGATTCTACACCTCCTACACACACACACACACACACACACACACACAGACACACACACACACACGCTGGTCCTAAGTGAAGCTGTTGTAGCAGATCTGCCCCAGAGTTTCTCTCCATCATTAAATTCTCAAGAGTGGAAAAGCACAGCGAGGGCAGAGCTTTCAAAAGTTAAGAGGAGGAGCATTTCAAAGGTTGAGCCTGAAACCAGTCCCTGTTCTCCACTTCTGTTTCAATCTCTAACTGCAGCGTGATTGAGTGAATACTGCATTACTGCTGAGTCATTATCAGATGAGTTCTCATCATACTCACACATGCAAAGTATTCAGATAAAAGTAGCTTAAGGACAAATGTGCTGCTGCAAAGATAACTGATAATATGCGACATTGTTGTTATGCAGTGTTCTAAAACTACTCATGAAAAACACTACTGCACAGTCATCATGCTAATTAAAGGTGCATTGTGTAAGATTTTGGTCATTTTTGTCACTTCTATTGGTTAGCATTCACTGATACACACTCTACATCACTGAGAGCAGCTCCTGTGAAAAAGTGGAAGAAGAGACGGAACAGAAATCACAGCCACATTCAACAACTACAATCATATCAATATGAATATTAATTCTGTGGCTGTTCAGACTGAAGTAAATTTTCACCAGGAGCAGGTCCACCCAATGGGGGCAGCCATATTTTTACAGAAGTCTAGAGTGGACGTACTAAACATCTTTTGAGTTTTAATGACAACTGAAGTCTACCATAGGTTCTCCTGCATGTTCAGAAGGGTGAGGTGATGGATGCTACATTCATAGTCACCTCTAGAAGTCACCAAATCGTACCCACTGCACCTTTAAAGCAAAACTTAAAAGAATTTACAAAAAAGAAAAAAACAATCTGTCACTCTATGAAAGCCTTCAATTATCATTAAAGGCCCAGTGTGGGATTTTTCGTGCTGGTTGTGAAACGTAAGTATTTCATCTAACTGCAAGCGACGACTCAGCCACTCCCTTTCAGCAGAGCTACCGTGGCCCCACCACCTCATCAGCCTAAAGCAGAAAAAAGAGTTATATTAGTATGTTTACAATGTCACTAACATCTGTAAACACTAATCAACACACTTCTAGTGATCGTTCCAGCGTCGCGGCATCTGCGTTCGTTTTTTTTATGTTTATCGAGGTCAGATAGCTAAGCTACTATCGGTTAGCCACCGGGCTAACTCAGCTGCTATGCTATGGTGAGCTCCCGATAGAAGTTTTGAGACCACGAAGAAGCTGTGGAGCTGCGCCGGGAGAGATGGGGGAGACACAGCCCAGAGCACAGCAGCTGGACGCAAGCAACACAGATCTGTTTCTTCAGCACTTTGATCATTTACTATATTCCTTGCGCAGAGCAGCCACAAGCACACAAGCACACCCTTCGGTCAGCCGCTTGTATAAGAACCCTTCTGCGTATGCGTGAGCGTCGCTAAATTTTCATCTGTGATGTAATGTCCTTAATGACGGAATCATGTGGTAACGGTTTTTAGAGGTTCACCACGACAAACGTGACTTTAAAAAGTTTATTTACTTATTACAGAAATGCTCTCATTTATGTGTTCAGTTCACTACACAAGTAATAAAAAAGGAGATTCTAACACCCCAATAAGATTTATGCAATGATATCGCTTAAGTTTGACCACCAGTCACTAAAAACCCCATTTGATGTAAATAAAAAGTGCTCATGCTACAGTAATTAAACTACATGAGTGCATTAATGGGATCATAGACTAATAAAGTTTTCCTTACTCTTGCTGAGGGTCTAAGGACAGAGGATGTTGCCCACCCTGTGAAGCCCTGGGAGACAAACTGTGATTTGTAAATGCGGGCTATATAAATGAACTTTGATTGATTGATTGATTGATTGATAAACATAGACTCACCTTAACAACTTCACTTTTGCTTCTATGTCTAGTTTATTTTGTAAATTATACGCATTAGATTGTATATGTTTCACCATGTCTTTTACCAAGCTAGTGTGACAACTAAATTTCCCACAGAGGATTAATAAAGTCATCTATTGACATACGTTGAATATATCTTTCTTTAAAAACGTGTGTACTTGATTGTATATTACATCTCAGTTAATAGAAAAGGAAAATCACCAAAATCCTACAAATGGGACCTTTATTAAATAATTTCCCGTAAAATGGAGTTAAAGATGGAGGTGTAGTTTACTCTGTCTTTTCTCACATAGTGCAGCCTCACTTCATACAACACCCAACTTATTCACTCAACAAACAGAGCAACAGCTCTGCAACAGTCCTGCAAACATGTTCATTTCACCTGCTGTTGCCTTTGGACAGAATCTCAGACCTGCAGCGAGGGACAACCCCGGTGCAGACAGATCATAGACTGTATACAAAGATGGACCTAGCGTCAGTGACATCACCTGTTGGTTTAAGCGGAGTGTCTTCGTGGCAAATTCTGGGCGAGTCCCTGGCTGCCATCTTGCCGAATCCTAACTCCTACTGGTTCCCAGCTCATTAAAAACGGGCAAAGAGGCGGAACACACACAGAGCTGTGGGTTGGCCCGTGGTGCCATCACCTCATCCACAGTACGTACCAGGTTGGCCCGGGTGTCAGTCAAGAAACCATACCCTTTAATTATGTGGAATTTCAAATGTCAATAAAATATAAAAGCGACTTCGAAAAAAAATTAGGAGTTAGGATTCAGCAATATGGCGACAAAGGACTCGCCCACAATTTGCCACAAAACCACTCCACTGAAAACAACGGGTGACGTCACCAATGCTATGTCCATCTTTATATACAGTCTGTGGTCACCACCATATCTTTGAAATGAGCACAGAAATGAAAGGAATTGTAAGTCAACGCTTTGACAGAAATCCATTGACTCAGCTGGGTGAGGATCTGGCCTCTTCATAGAATCTGTCAGTGTGTCAGTGGTCAGTGTGGCTCTGTGAGTGGCTCCTCTCTGACCATAGCTCCATGACTGTGGTCAGTAACTCACCCTAAGGAGCTGCTCGCCCAGACACAGCTGAGGAGAGATGTTAAAGAATGTGTTCATCAAGGAGATCAGAGCAGATGTTCACAATTTGATATCGATGCTGTCTTTATAATCATCCCTCCATGGATTTTCACCTTTGAGTCTTTACTGCAGCGAGAGCTCACACTCTCTGTAAAATCCCGCTGTCTCTTGATTGGCTGACCTTTGGAAGAACTCTACAGTGTGTGTCAGTGCTGCAGAGGATCCCACAGAACAACATTTGCACACTAAGGACATGACGTTATCAGCTTTTAATAAGATCAGATCAGATCCTCGATCAACTCAGCATGTATAAATCCAAGGTGTTCTGACGTCACCAGGCTAGAGATTGAGAAAAGCATTGGAGAGGGGGCTTATGGTAAGACCTTTTAAATAACTCTACAAGATATAGAATCAATGCCTTACCCACTTTTGTCAGAATGTGAAGTGAATTTAAACATCTAGACATATTTTGCAGTGTAGCAGTCAGTGATGATAAAATTGTCAAAAGTGTGGAGGCACCATTTCTTCATATTCATTCATCAGTCCTCTGCACAGCAGGAACATTTCATTTGACCGTGCAAATGAAACCGATGAGTTTTATAAAAACTGAGCACAGCAGAAAGAAACCATCACTGAGAGGTCTTCATGTCCACAACTGATGAGCTGCAGTCATCTCAGTTGGACTGTTGTTGACAGTAAACGATTCACTGCAGAGTAGAGTGAGCTGGTGGGTCAGGAATTTTTGTACCTGTCTGATGAACCCATATGATGGGAGCAGGAAGCATCAGATCTGAAAGTCTCCAAACGTGTTCTCTGAGAGGAAGAACACTGCAACTCTTTTCAAAACACAGAGCAGAACCAATAACTTCAGTCACTGAACACTGATATGTCATCACTAACAGAGACAGTGCTGCGGGCACAACGGGAAACAATTACACTTTAATATCTGTTTAATCACAGAATCAGTGAAATTTCATATGTCATGCGACAACGTTTTACATGTCACATAGCTCGCATCAACTGCTTTGCAGTGAGCAAAGCAGTCAGTGGAGTCGGCGTGTTTTAGGTCGAGCTGTTTACAAACCACACAATATAAATATCATTTTGCCAGAGTTGATTAAGTTAAACTGAAAAACTTCATTAACCCTCAGCCATCACTTTGAAGGGGGCCTATTGTGCCCATTTAAGGGACTTTCTATTTGTTCTTTAACCTCGATAATGATGATAAACTGTATTTATAGTCTCAGAAATGCTTTGGGTTTTTTAAAGGAGACCTTTTAAAAATCTGGAATTCCTTCCTTAAGAGAAACGCAGGGTTTTGCCTCCCCCTTCCCCCTTTTGAAACCTCACTATCTCCTGATTGGCTGATCGGTAGGTGATCCCAGATTGGCTGAAAATGTAGGTTAGTCCCGCCTTATAAGTAAGTTTCACACTCACAGGCGGCTCACAGCTGGCAGCCTCCACTGCAAAACATAAACGTTGCAAGGAGAACGAACAGAGTTCAAAACGTGAACATAAGAGTACGTCCGTATATGTTCGAGCCGGACACAGTGAGGTGAAAGCGTGTTGTTTACCTCGGAAATGACGACAGTCTTCTCTTAAACACGGAAAATTCAGAGGTCTTGCACCAACCCAAAGTTTGTTAGTCCATGAGCCCTTAAAGAATTAATTAATTGCCGGTATAACAACATTGACGATATAGAGGACAAGCTCAGCTCCGGACAATGTCGGCCAGTCATTTAAATCTATTGTCCAGTCGTCGTGCTCATATGGATCAAATTTATATGATATCATGGATTTTTTCAAGATACCAAGCCTTTGGAACAGGGTCCAGCTTGTCTCGGTTCGGTCCATTGCCTTTATGTTTTGTATGGTCCATTTATCCCTGTGTTTGTGCCTCTGTCTCTGTAGCACCGTGTCTGACTCAGCTATGAAAACAAACTACAAAAATGGCGCCGCTGGCCCACAATGCATTGCGAGATCACATGCCCTTTCGAGCCGTATAGTCAGGTTGGAGAGTGCCTCTGTTTGATTGACATCCTCTAGTGCAGACACACACGCCCACCCTTGGTGTTGCAAACCGTGGGCTTAGGTGCTCCTGCTGACGCTGCCACCGTCTTTGTTAAATTACTCAAACATGCGTTTAGGTCATTTCATACGGTTTTGACGAGCATATTAGTGATATTTCTACACTACCAGTGTGTTTAACTCTAAAAGTGAGGAAAACCACAATAGGTCCCCTTTAATTTACTTGCGTCATTAAGGACAAAAATGTCTGCCTCCAAAAAAATATTAATATACTAATATTTCTTTCTACTTTTTGGGGGGGATGAATGTCTTAAACAACTTCAGGCCTGTTCAAAACTACCAAACATTGTATCATTCTGAGCATAAAAAATTATATTTTCCATAAAATAAATGTCAAGTGTCTGGGGGATTGGTTTTAAATCAGTCCTGGGCATGTGAAAGTCTACCCAAAATATTGACTTCATGGCATTTATAGGTTTTGTATAGCATTAGATTTAAAATGTACTACCCTTTTAAATTACTAGCGTCCCATTGACCACCCATTGAAAACTGTAAATACCATAAAGTCAATATTTTGGGTAAACTTTAATAGACCAATAATTAAAACCAACCCCCCTGACACTGTATATGCGTTTTATGGAAAATAACTCAATTTTTTGTATTATGTACATAAAAAACTACTGTGACAGCAAATGATCAAACTAGCATTTGAAGGGTTAAAATTCTCAAAATTATTGAATGTTTGCTAGCTTTGAACAGGGCTGAATTGTTTAAGACATATATGCGAAAACAAGTAGAAAAAAATATCTGTTACGTTCTTATGGCGATTTTTTGGAAGCAGAATTTTTTGTCCTTAATGACTAATTCGAATTTGTTTCACAGTGTTCTGGTGGTGTATTAAAACAATTTGCCATGAGAGATACCCAATTACAAAAAGTTGTACCATTGGCAATAACACAGTCAAAATGATAAAGAGGTGAACTGCCCATTTGGACAAAAATGTCCATAGTGATGAATGAGGGTTAAAGCAGAAGTCTATGTATTCACAGTTATCTTATTGCAAATACTGTCAAATGAGATGTAGGTACTGGCTGAAAACCATCAAAATATTACAGTATTTAAATGCAAACAACAAACACATGCATCATTACTTTACTACAAATGTTGTTGTTGCTGTAGGTCCAGTGTGAAAAGTTCAGGAAGATGGTGTATCTTCATGTCTCCAAGCAGAGATGGAAAACTAAACTAAAATGTTTTTAGAATCACTTTAATGTTTGAATTGTTATTTTCAGTATCCTAGGATGACCCTTTAATGTTGACACAAGGAGCAGGTCCTCTCTACAGGTTGTGTAGTGTCTCTACTTGTGATTTTACAGTGGCCCAGAATGGACAAACTACACAGCAATTGAGTTTTATGTTCTCCACCATGCTTGTTGAAAGTGCAGTGTGTAAGATTTGATGACATCTAGAGGTGAAGTTGCATGTTGTATCCATCACCTCACCCTCACCCCTCTGAACATGCAGGAGAACCTATGGTAGACTTCTGTTGTCATTAAAGCTTAAAAGATAGTACGTCCACTTTTCTACTGTAAAAACATGGCGGGACCTGTAGAGAGGACCCGCTCCTCATGTAAATGCACATAATGGAATTATTTAAGGGTAATGGGAAAAAGAAAACATTCAGATGCTTATACATTCATAAAAATGCCAGAATGTAATTGTTTTGTAATATTTTTAGAGGTGAAAAAATGATCAAATGATCACACACTGCACCTTTAAACATTCAGCTGTAACACAGAACCACACTATCTCTAAATCAATCAAACAGATGTACAGATGAGGCAGGTCAGGTAACAGGTTTTAATATTCCTGATCATATTCAGCATCACTGAGAGAGAAAGAGAGAGAGAGAGCAACATCGCTCCCCCGGGAAACCAACTATCCGGACTGGATGACTGAGGCGGAGCTGGTCCCTGTGCCCTGATCTGCCTCACACTCCTACTCCATCTGTCTCCTGCTTTGGTCTCACACACACAAATTCAGGCCAGATTGTAAGACCACGCCTCTGGATCAGAAACAACCAGCACTTACTGGTTATTTGCTGCTAAGTGGACGATTCCCGGGCCATGTGACCTGCAGCGCTGCTCAGATCTGCTGAGTGAAAGTATTAGCACGCTCACTGGGCACAACGCCGGCTCCTCAGGAACATGATCTGCTTGGTGCTTAGCCAGAGCAGACATTCAGGGCAAACATTGAGTTGGTGCAACAATAAAACTATGACAATGATTCGGCTTAATGAGATGAATACTTTCCAGTAGGCCCATTTTCCAGTAGACATCCATTTAGAGGATTCAAACTCCAACCATCAGAGGAACACTACACTCTGCGTTTCAACTAGACACACTCCTGTAGCATGACTATAGGGCTTTCACACTGGCAGGGAGCAAGCATGGTTCCAGAGAAACAGGAGAGGAGTCGTTTATAATAATCTCATAAAAATCAACACAAGGACAGTTCCAGAACCAAAAACAAATAAAAAGATTAAATGGTGTCTATTAGATATTCGATCTCTCAGATCTAAATTATGACTCATTGATGATTTAATAAATGAGCACTACCTTGATTTGCTCTGTTTAACTGAAACATGGCTTCAAGTTGACGATTATGTAATGAATGAAGCAACACCCCCCTCCCACATCAGTGCCCACATCCCTAGAGGAAATGGCAGAGGTGGAGGGGTTGCAGCAATATTCAACCATGACCTCTTACTCACCCCTCGACCTACAGGAAATTATAAATCATTTGAGTATCTTACTCTTAGTCTGTTAGACCCAACCATCAAACAAGATAACAGGCTCCTCTTAATTATCCTATACTGCCCACCTGCCCCCTATCCTGAATTCTTAAGTACATTTCCAGAAGTTCTCTGTTCTGATAAAATCATCATAGCAGGTGACTTCAATATTCACATCGATGTAGCCAATGACTGCCTTAGCTTATCTTTCAACCCACTGTTTGACTCATTTGGCTTCAAACAACAGGTTCAGGGCTCTCTCTAGAGAATGGAAAAAGGGCGCTGCGCCATTGTACCACAGTCTTAGCGCCATCACACAACCCCCCCCCCCCACACACGCTCTGCTACACAGCAGATCCGTGCGCACCCCCCCCCCCAAACCCCCACCCCCCCCCCCCCCCCCCCCCCCCCCCCCCCATTGGCACACACATATATTGCACAAGATCACAACAGACGTCATTGAAGGTTACCTTTCAGATAAAACAGGTCTCTAACTTGTTCCTTTATTAAATCAACTATAACACGTATCTTATTCTTCTTATTTACACGTCAGCATGTCATTTCTGTCTCCTCCGCTCTCCGCTCTCGTACCCTTACCCTCACACACACACACACACACACACACCCATACACACACACACACACACACACACCCACAAACACATACACCTGAACGCTCCCCCAAGCGTCGGAAAATAATTCCATTCTGATGATGACTTGTCATTATAAGAAACATGATTCCTGTGCTTTTGACTAACATATGGTGTCCCACTATCTCTTAACAGTGATGATTTTACTCACTTTTTTAATGATAAAATAGAAAAAATCAGAGATAGAACTAACCACCTCCTCCCCCCTCATATCAGCAAAACACAGTCCAATATCGCTAATTTAGATCCAGTGGTGGCTCTAGATGTATATTTAGTCAAATTTACTTCCATAACCCTTACTGAGCTGACCTCACTGGTCTCCTCCTCCAAATCAACCACATGTCAGTTGGACCCTATACCAACTAGACTCCTTAGAGAGGCCTTCCCACAAATTTGTTGTACCATATTAGACCAAATCAACATTTCATTAATGAGTGGCTACGTCCCACAGGCCTTTAAACTAGCAGTAATCAAACCGTTACTTAAAAAGCCCACCCTCGACGGTGGCATCTTAGCAAACTACAGACCGATCTCTGACCTCCCCTTTATATCAAAGATTTTGGAAAAAGCTGTAGCAGCCAAGTTGTGTGATCACCTGCAGAGCAATAATCTATTTGAAATGTTTCAGTCTGGATTTAGAATCCACCACAGCACAGAGACTGCACTATTAAAGGTAACAAATGATATTCTCATGGCCTCTGAAGAAGGACTTGTTTCTCTACTGGTTCTGCTGTATCTCGGTGCAGCATTTGATACCATAGACCATGAGATCCTACTGCGTAGATTAGAACAAGATGTCGGGATTAGAGTAACGGCACCTGCCTGGTTTAAATCCTCCTTATCGGACAGATTAGCAGCCCAGTTGTGTGATCATCTGCAGAGCAATAATCTATTTGACATGTTTCAGTCTGGATTTAGAATCCACCATAGCAGAGACTGCACTATTAAGGGTAACAAATGATATTCTCATGGCCTCTGAAAAAGGACTTGTTTCTCTACTGGTTCTGCTGTATCTCAGTGCAGCATTTGATACTATAGACCATGAGATCCTACTGCGTAGATTAGAACAAGATGTCTGAATTAGAGTAACGGCACCTGCCTGGTTTAAATCCTCCTTATCGGACAGATTTTAATTTGTTAATGTAAATGAGGAATCCTCCATATGCACTATAGTTAATGATGGAGTTCCACAAGGTTCCGTACTCGGTCCAATTCTTTACTAATTAATTATTTTCTCTATACATGCTACCATTAGGCAACATTATCAGAAATCATAATGTAAATTTCCACTTCTATGCAGATGATACCTGGCTATACTTATCTGCAAGGCCTGATGACCCAACCCATTGGATTAAACTCCAGGATTGTCTTAAAGACATTCAGATATGGATGACCCAGAACTTTCTACTTCTTAACACAGAAAAAAATGTGGTCATAGTCATAGTTTAGCAGAAACACCTTAGTGCGCCACTGTTAAATCAGGCAATAGCCCTAGATGGCAACAGCCTAGTTCCCTGCTTTAGTGTGAGGAACCTGGGGTTTTTATTTGACCAGGACTTAAATTTGACCAATATATCAAACAGATATCTAGAACAGCCTTCTACCACCTGCGCAATATTAAGAAAATCAGAAATATCCTATCCCGACAAGACTCAGAAAAACAAATCCATGCCTTTATAACTTCTAGGCTGGATTACTGTAACTCTTTATTGTCAGGATGTCCCACTAGGTCACTGAAAAGCCTCCAGCTGGTCCAGAATGCTGCAGCCTGTATACTGACTGGAACCAAATGACGAAATCATATATCTCCTGTAAGGCTCAAAACTTACCTTTTTGACATAGCTTATAGTCAAAACTAGATCAGACGAGACATGAGTTGAACAGTTCATACTAAGCTGCTATAGGCTCAGACTACTGGGGGGAATTTCCCATCATGCACTTAGAATGAGCACATAGATTGAGCACCCTTGCCCTCAAATTCTCACCCCTGCCACAAACCCCATGTCCACCCAACTACATTTAACTCAGGAAACCACATGCAGTATCTTAAACAATGTTTGACTGTTTTTCCAGCTTTGCTGCAGTTGGTGAACAAGATGAAGCCCAGACGGTGACAAGGAGACGGCATCCCAAGTCTTAAGCCACGACTGATCTGGCGGTGTGTCCTAAACATTGTATATTGTTGTGTATATTGTTAATTGTTAATTGTTATTGTAGCTTTAGTGTATTACAAGGTACTTTTGCACCGTAGGTCCGAGAGGACTGCTATTTCATTCATGCTGTATGTCGTGCGTGTACAGCATATGTGACAATAAAGATGACTTGACTTGACTTGACTTGACTAAACATACGAGTGAGCCATGACAAACCCGGGTATCAGAAAAGGCCAAAACAAAGATGGACATTAACATTTAATCATTCACATTTATAATGTTTGTATTGGTAATGTTATTGAACATTCTATACATCTATTGTATGTCACTTGAAGTCACATCACTTCTGACTCTCCCTAAGGTTTCTATCTTTTCTTTTTTTCCCCTGTTAAAAGGGTTTTTCCCCTGGTTGTTTTTCCTTACCCTTGCTGAGGGTCTAAGGACAGAGGATGTTACCCACCCTGTAAAGCCCTAAGAGACAAACTCTGATATGAAAATGTATATTTATACACACACACACACACACACACACACACACACACACACACACACACACACACACACACACACACACACACACACACACACACATACACACAACCATGAAACCTTGAATTGAATAAGATTAACTTGATCCTTGGTGCCCCCCTGATAGAATGGACGGGGAAATGCTGATATAACTTATATAACATGGTGTTGGGTTTTCTCGCCATGTGCTCTACAAGGACAAAGGAGAAGCCTGAGTTGAAGTTTATGGCCCACAGCAAATGGCTCCCCCCAAAACCCCCATCCTTTTGATCAGGACAGGGGCCAACAAATGGCACCCAAGTTGATCAAATCAGTATGATCAAGGCATTGCGTCTGAGTAAAGCAGACCCTTACATCTCCACACGAACCCAGACTCATCGGCGCCATTCACTTCAATCCACATCCTTTGTATGCAAAGTGCTGTGTCCACCAGCACTTTGGTTGCCCCCCCCCCCCACCTTCACAACACACATCCCCTTACTCACACCTAAGAGTGACGCAAGATGTAAATTCTGCGCCAGCATTGGCTGAGACTGGACACAGCCAGCAGGAATCCCCTGCCAAAAGGAAGCAGATCCAGCCACAGTGTGCTGAACGGACGTCAATATCCAGCTCCCAAGGATTGGAGTACCTGGATTCCGGGTGCATTCCGTCATAGCCGCCTGAAGTGCACGGCGGCGAACCGCCGAGCCCAGTCACGGATCGTGCTGCGGAGCACTCGAGCGGACTTTGCTGTACAACTCCAAACGGGGCAACTCACAGTAAGAGGCGTTTATGTCTGGGCAGAGATTCAGTTAGTGTTGGATACACTGTGTTTGTGAAACTTGGAGGAGCTGTATGTTTTGTTCATTGGTCTAATCATCCATGATGCGATCAACCTGATAAAATCATTTATCACCAGTTAAAGGACCAGATGAACTGAGGTTCACTGGCTCTGATACTGTGGTGATATTTGTTGATTATTAGTCATAGTGAAGATCCAGTGTAGACCTTTTGTCCTTTTACTTCAGTCCCTTCCTTCTATTCTACTAACCTCAGTTAATGTACCACCATCTTGGTTCTGGTGAGGGAGGGGCGTCGTCTCCCGCACCATTTTGGTTTCTGTGGTTACATCACTTACGTGACTCCACCCCAATCTCTCCCTCTCTCTCTCTACCCTCCCCCTTTTTCACACACACACACACACTCCATGTTTTATGTGTTTAGTTTGACTTGCTCAAGGGGTATTGGCAGGTTCCTTTTTCGAAGCGCGCACGTGAGATGTCTGCCTTTATCACACCAATTGGACTATACTCTTACAATGTAATGCCATTTGGTTTACGTAACGTGCCGGCTACATTTCAAAGACTTATGACCAAAGTGCTGGGTGAGCTGGAGGGGTGCACAGTTTATTTGGACAACGTAGTGGTCGTCTCCAACACATGATCTTCTCATCTGGAATGTATCAGGGCTTTGTTCTGTCATTTAACTGAGGTGCATCTAATGGTCAACCTTGCAAAGTGCGAGTTTGCAAGGGCCACCGTGACGTATTTGGGTCGTGTAGTAGGACACGGTACCGTTCGTCCGGTGGAAGAAAAAGTAAAAGTCGTTAAATATTATCCCACACAATCTACTAAAAAAGAGCTGATGCATTTTTTTTAGGTCTTGTTGGTTACTACCAGGGGTTTTGCAGGAAAGTTTCTGAGGAAGTAGCACCACTCACAGATCTTTTAAAAACTAAAACTGCATTTGTGTGGTCCCCTGTTTGCCAACAGTCCTTTGAAAGGGTGAAACGTTATCGTGTTGTGCACCAGTTCTGGCTGCCCCACAGTTTGACCAATCCTTTTTGTCTGCAGGTCGATGTCAGTCACATAGCTGTCGGAGCAGTCCTTTTGCAGAAAGACAATTTGGGTTTTGAAAAACCAGTGAGCTTCTTTTCCAAAAAGTTCAATTCATACCAGCTTAATTATGGAAGAATCGAAAAGGAGGCATTGGCCTTGATTTGGGCTTTAAAACATTTTGACGTGTATGTGTGTTGTACCTGTGGTGGTCTACACCAACCACAATCCGTTGACCTTCCTGAACTGTCTGCAGTGTCCGAACTATAGGTTAGTCTGTTGGTCGTTAATGTTGCAGTCCTATTGGCTTGAAATACGTCACATTCAAGGGTCTGACAATGTGGTGGCAGACGCATTGTCTCGAGCTCCGTTTTAGTAACCTTGTAGTCGTATCCGTTGTGTCTTGTCTCTCGTATGTTTATTTTCCCTCTTAAATTGCTTCCCTTGGTACCAGGTTGCTGAGGAAGAGGGGATACAAGGGGTGGGGCCTACCATGACTCTCTGACAGGACAGATCAAGGTCACGTTTGTGTTATTGGGACTGGAGTAATTTGATAAATAAATGTCTAAGTATTTGAATGAAAAAAATGCTACAACAAGGGAAATGCTAATGGTAAAAGAAAAAAAAGACAAGAAGTAAATTTTGTTGCTGTGAATTTGAGTTAATTAAATGTTTTCATTTGTGCGGGGTTCAGGGTTGGAACCCTATTCTTATGGAGGGGGGTGTGACGGCCATCCTGCTCTGGCAGGGCCTGCTTTGTTGTCTGCTCTGTTCTTCTCTATCTTACAGGTCCTGGTGGGCGGGGTCTGCTGATTGCACCTGGAGTACCTGGCCAGTCTCCCAGGTGTATAAAGAGGCCTGGCTGTCAACCTCTCACTCTCTCTCTCCACTCTGCTGATCACCATCAGAGCAGCACCATGTTATTTTGTGTTTAACTCTTTTCTTCAGTTTTGCAGCATACAACATTGCGCACACATCATTCACTCACTCACACACCTGCTGACACACTGATTCCAGTGACTGCCACACCTCATCCGTTTGTATTATTTTGGTTGCTTTTTTAGTTGTTTAATAAATATTATTACTTTGATGAGTATACTACGGTGTTTTACTTGTTTTGTCATCGTGACATTGTGTTGTTTTGTAATGTATGTTTGAGTATAGTTGGATTATGATAGTGTTGATAAAATTAAGTGATGTTGTTGTAAGATAACTATTGCTTGGTTAATAAACCATATCATTTAACTCGTCGTAGTCTGTGTTTATTGTGATTAAATTTATAACAACAGCTGGAACTTCCACAGTCAGTGCTCGAATTTCATCCTTCTAACTATTTGAGACTGTCATTTGGTTATTGGTCCCTGATAACAAGGTGGTGCCCCAAGGTTACTCTTTGTAGTAAACATTTTTACATATCATTACTGATCCCCAATGGTAATTGATATATTTCAAGCCAACAACATAATTGTAATTTATGCACAACACATGCAAGGCTGATAAAAGTTGATTCACAACAACGGCACGTTGATGATGTCATGGTTCCCATAGGAGGACCACATTTTTTCGGTTTCGCTTAGAACCGACTTCAGGTTCCACTAACTACTACTAACTATGTTTTTTTTCTGGTCTGAACATGCCAGCTGGTTCTGGTTCTGGTTTGGGAACTGGAACCATTCCGGTTCCCTGCCAGTGAGAAAGCCCTATCAGAGCTAAACTGATCAAGTGTTCCTCTGACTAAACAACTCTTTGAGTTTGAAATCCACCGCATTCTTCTTTCAGTCCATCCAGCTGCAGCAAAGCAGGCAACGCAGTATATTTGATTTTCAAAATGAAGCTTAAAATAGCACAAACTGTCAACCATCCAATAATTATTTCAGGTATCACCTCACTCAGTAGAATCTGTCACGATCCTGCTCTCTCTCTCCCTCCCCTCCTGCTTCTCACTCTGCTCCTCTCCCCGGTCACACCCACATCCCACAGCTGCCACTCACTGGACTCATTACATCTTCCCTACATAACCCTCAGTCTCCCACTTCCAATCTGCCAGAATCTAATGTCTTTATGCATACTCTCCAGCGTTCCTTGTTCTGCCTGCCTGTTCCGGACCCTGTCCATTCCTGACCTGCCTTTATCGTCTGCGTTTGGTAACCTGACTATTGTTTTGTACCTCAACACCGATTCCTACCTTGCCAAACCTTACCTTGTGTCCTGCCTGTTGTTCTGCACTTGGGTCCACGAGACCCCCCATAATACAATCACAGTTTTAAAGATCACCTGTGACTTTCAACTTAATTTATTAATTCCCGAATTCTCTTTTCGGTAGCATGTTGGATGTTGCTAACATGTCCACCCTGGTGTTATGACTGAGTGGCATCCTACGGTGCAGATGAATGAAGAACACTAGAAAGTGAACAATCTTGCAGTTCACAGGGTGGCCACTGTGGCCAAACTGAGTCAATCTGCATACACCAGTGGTTTTCAACCTTTTTTGAGTCATGGCACATTTTTCAGACTGAAAAAGTTCTGCGGCACACCATCAACCAGAAATGTTACGAAATGACACTCTGTAGCCTAATACAGTAAATATAATGACACTATAGTCTTTCAGTTTATTCATACTCACTCAGTGTGAAATGAACAGAGGGGGCTGAGGAGGCGGACAGACACCAATTAAGTGAGTCTATCAAGTCTATCAATTAACCTTATAACACCTAAGCCTCAAATGTCTGCCTGGAGCCTTTTTACTTACCGGTATCTTGAATTTAAAAGGGTCAGGATGTCCTGTGAGAGTAAGAGTTTTTGCCCATTTTTCCACAACACTTTGAGCTAGCATATCTGTAAGTTTCACTGCATGTTACAGGAGTGTAATAACAGTTTAAATTGAAGAAAAACAGAAAACGGAATATGAGTTTTAGACATTTATTGGGAAAACACAATGAAATTGAACCTGAATTACAGATTTTGCATGTTGAAGTTGGAATTGATCAAGTGTAAAACTATTTACAAAAGAAACAGTGCCTCTTTGTCACTAAAAGTGCAAATACAGGGACTCTGTCACTAAATGTGCAAATACACATAAAATGGAAACTATGGACAGGCGAATTTTTCATCACACACTGATTTCCTCCCCTCAATGACCTGTGGTGAACATCTGCTCACCTCCATCATCTCCACAGCTTCTCCTGAAAACACAAGATTCATTTATTGTCATTTTATAGCATTTACACCAGGGGTGCTCATTTTATAGCATTTACACACATATTCTGCATCAGAAGACAAACTCTGACTTTGTAATGTTACACTATTCTAAAAAAGTCAAACAATACATGCACAATATTGTGTGGTACATTTAGGCAAACACACACACACACACACACACACACACACACACACACACACACAGCACAGCACACAAAGCACAAAGAGCACACAATACTGACTTGGTGCACTGTTCTGAAAAAGTCCCCATACAATACAAGCTTTGATTTACACTGACAATATAACATACAAAGTCAAAACTAGCCAGAGAAAAGTCAAGCTACATTCATCCAGAAATTCAAAACGTCCGACGTTACCTTTCTTCACCCGAAGTTGCTCCTTCCACCACACAGCCTCTTCGGAGGAGGTAGGATTAGCCAAGATGGCAAGAAGGGACACGCCCACAATTTGCCAACGGGTGACGTCATGGACGCTGCGTGCATTTTTACATATATGTAAAAGTCTATGGTTCTGACACACGATGGCTGCAGATGTTACGGGTACCGAGAGGACCCAGGAGCAGTACACACAGGAAGGAGAGTGGAATGTGTTCAGCGAGGCAAGCAGGCAGGCAGGAACGGGCAGTAATCACAGTCGAGGGACAGAGGGTACAGGAGACAACGGATTGTCGGGAACAAACAGGATCGGAACCGGGAAGTCAGAGAGTTCATACAGTTACATAACAATCAGGCAACGAGTGTGTGAATGACCGGGGCTTATGAAGGAGAGATGATGAGGGGAATGAGCGGCAGCTGTGAGGTGAGGGCGTGGTCACAAGTGGGTGCTGAGAGTGGAGCAGGATGGGTGGGGAACAGGCTGTAACAGCAGAGTCATTTGACCTCAGAGTGAATTCAGATTGAACATGTTCCCATCACAGAGGAAGCATTCCTGGGAGTTAGTGGAGAAAGAATTAAATCTATTTCATCCCCATAACAGAGTAAGGGTTTGAAAGCTGAGACGAGACAGAGATCTAGATCTAGAGGTCTATATAAAATAAAGAAATCGGCCACAGAGATTATTATTATTTTATAAATCAATGGTTTAATTTCCGGCCTGTCTATCTTTGACACTGTTTGTTTAATTCTCAGTCTCATCAAATCAGAGTAAGAGCAGGTGTCACTTCCTAGACAGTGGTCCATATTTCATTTTAGAATCATCGTTAAAGGGGACCTATTGTGGTTTTCCTCACTTTTGGAGTTAAACACACTGTTATGGTGTAGAAGTATCACTAACAAGATGGTTAAAACTGTATAAAATGACCTAAACACATGTTTGAGTAAATTTAACAAAAACGGTGGCAGCTTCAGCAGGAGCAGCAAAACCCACGGTTTGCAACACAATAAAATTAGTGACACTATTAATGTAGGTGGGTGTGTGTGTCTGTGCTAGAGGATGTCAATCAAACAGCTTTCCAACCTGACTAAGCGCCTCGAAAGGGCACGTGATCTCGCAATGCATTGTGGGCCGCCAGCGCCACTGTTGTAGTTTGTTGTCATAGCTGAGTTCGACACGGTGCTACAGAGACAGAGGAACAAACACAGGGATAAATGGACCGAACAAAACATTAAGGCAATGGACCGAACCGAGACAAGCTGGACCCTGTTCCGAAGGCTCGGTATCTAGAGAAAATGAGTAAAATCGGTGGAATTGATCCATACGAGCACAAACACTGGACAAGAGATTTAAATGACCTGAGCTGAGCTTGTCTTCTATATCGTCAATGGAGTTATTATACCGGCGAAGGATTTATTCTTCAAGAGCTCATGGACAAACAAACTTTGGGTGGGTGCAAGACCTCCGGATGTTCCGTGTTAAAGAGAAGACCGTCGTCATATCCGGGGTATACAACACACTTTCACCTCACTGTGTCCCATGGTGCTGCTTGTTTGCTTGCTTTTGACTAACATATGTTGGTGTCTGCTGGACACATTTGTTTCAAACAAACTACATTTTAAGCCTGGAATCCACTCTGAGTTCACCACTCCAACCATGTCGGATAAACATGTTCACTATGATAATGAGTTTGGTGTGCGCGACTCCGGTAAAGAAAGAAACAGAATCACAGATTCAGACTTCTCAGTTCAATACCTCCGCAAAGGAAGGATGTAAAAGTACAGTTGATGGCTCGTTAGACTCCCTGTAACGTAGCGGACAAGCTCCGTGTTCAGGAAACAACACTTCTGCGCTGCATCCATTAGCCTCATGGCTAGCTCAGGCTAACATGTCAAAGCACATGACATAACATATACGGAGGTACTCGTATATTCACGTTTTGAACTTGGTTACTTCTCCTTGCATTGTTTATGTTTTGCAGTGAACAATGTCGGCTGAGAGCCACCTGTGAGGGTGAAACTTTCTTGTTTAGAGGGTTGGACTAGCCTACATTTTCAGCCAATCTGGGATCGCCTACCGATCAGCCAATCAGGTGATAGTGACGTTTCAGGAGGGTGGGGGGGAGGCTTGTTTATAAAAACAAAAGCGTTTCTGAGGCTATAAATACTGTTAATCATCATAATAGAGACGGAAGAACAAATAGAGAGCCCCTTAAATGGGCACAATAGGTCCCCTTTAAAAAACAGTCCTCTGCTGGAAACTCTGAGAAATAATTCAAGCTGCTGCAGAACCAACGTCCATCTGTGTGATCTGAACTTTCCCATTCGACTCGTGACAAAGATTGATCACTGTTGACAAAGTGCACATTTCCTTTTCTCTGAAAACAAACTCTTTATGTCTGCTTTTCAAACAAACACTTAGAAAGTGTCTGAGAGTCTGACCTGTGCAAACAATAATGGAGACAGAACGGAGATCAGCTGCAGCCAGAAGGCGAAGCAGAGCAACAAAGAGGCAGGAGCAGTTTTATTTTTACAAAAGCAAACAACTACTGAGCGCTCAGCTTCCAAGGATTTTATTTATAGCAGAACAAATTAAAGGGGATTGAAATTTTCTCAAGAATAGAAAGGATGACTGGAGGCTCTGAAGAGGAAAAAAAGCGCGGAGGAAGGAGCTTCATTATTTTAGACTGTGTTTGTAACGTGCAGCTGTTCCGTGCAAAACTTTTATGATACGACAACACACACAAAATGTTCCTCAGCAGAGCCAAGATGGAGCCATGGTGAGGTCCACAGGAGGAGACGGGTTCTCGGACTCAGGCTAACAGAGACGCAGCTCAATGTGATAGAATGCATCTCTACTGAGCTGAAACAAATAATTGACTCTAATCGATTATAAAAATTATTCGATTACAATTTTCCTGAATCTAATCTTTAAAGGTGCTGTGTTTAAGATTTGGTGACATCTACAAGTGAGGTTGTATATTGTATCCATCACCTCACCCTTCCCGTTTGAGCATTAAGGAGAACCTATGGTAGCCCTCAGTTGTCATTAAAGCTTAAAAGATGTTTAGTATGTCCACTCTGGGCTACTGTAAAAACATGGCGGGCCCCATATGGTGGACCCGCTCCTCGTGTAAATATACATTAAAGGGCTCATTTTAAGGTATTTCAAAAAGCAAGTAAAACATTGGGATGATTATACATATGTAAAGATGGCTTTATATATTTTTTTTGTGATTCTATTTCTACTGATAGTGACAAGTGACAAAAACTAACCAAAACACACTGCACTTTTAATGCATGTTTTGCTGTAACTGTTGGTTAAGGAACTGAAGTCACATACACCATTCCTCATTAACTCACACATAAGTCTTTTCCACATTTTTACTATTTTACCTATTGCCTATTCAAATAATCATCAAAATTCGAATAATTAAAAGAATCGGAAAAATAATCAATATCGCTAATCTTTACACCATCTCGCTTTCTGTCATCTCGCTGGAGGCTGCAGAATCAAACATGCACTATCAGTATATGAGAGGAGGACTGGAGCTGGACGAGGAGGAGATGGTGGAAGTAGCATCCATGACGCCACCTGTTCTAATTCTGGGCGAGTCCCTTGCCGAATTTTACTTCCTCCTGCGTCCTGGTTCATTCAAAAACAGGCAAAGAGGTGGAACACACAAAGAGTTGTGGGTGGGCTCATGGTGCCGTTGCATCACCCGCAGCACGTACCAGGTCAGCCCAGCTGTCAGTCAAGAAGCCATGCCCTTAATTACGCGCTATTTCAAATGTCAATAAAATAAAAACAAACAAGTTCGAAAGTAATTCACCCCCCCTAAAGATAAGCAACATTTAATCTAACGATATAAATCTTTTCGTTTGATGATAACAACATGTTATGTGAATTAACATAGTCTGCGTCTATAAGCTGTCTTCACCAGCTCCAGCTGCTCATGCAGACACAAGGACATGGACTGTCACCTGGCAGGTGTCAGGGAGCATGACAGGGCTAAAACACATTTGCACTGTCAGCACTCAGCTGAAAGAACAGGAGGCCATCAAACTGATGTATCGTCATATTTCTGAGACACCACTAAATTAATCATTGATTATAATCTGACAATATGGATGTTTATATAACATGATACCTACATTCTGGACAGTGTTTGCCCAATAACACATATATAGTAGAAGAGACGCTGCCACTCATAGCAGGGAGTCTGATCCTATGGGTCCACACAGTGGCACCGATACATGAGTTCAGCAGAATGGTTCAAGTCCCTGTTTCTCCACAGCAGCTGTGTGGTTCCACCAATAATCACTGTATTTAAAGTCCTTCTACACATCATTCTCCCATAATAATAATCAATCACATAATAATCATCATAAACATCATAATAATCATAATGATAATAATCTGTACCACAAATGATCTCTGGACTTGTTGTCTTGACATTAAACAGCTACTTTAAAAAGTCTCAACTATAAAACTAATGTAATCCACGTTGACATGAATGACTTATTGACGTCATCTTGACCTAGTAGTTCCAATCCCAGTCTAAACTGAAACCCCTGCTGTGTGACTGTGATGATTAAAGGGTCATCATCACCTAGAGAAGTATGCTCATATTTACAAAATCATTAAATAATGTGAAAGTCAAGTCAACTAAACTAAAGAGGATGTTTATAAAACAAGACATATTTAATTACCATAACACTGGATAATAAACAAAGAACAGATTTGGTCACGTCACTTAGAATTAACAAGGCAGCGCTTCACTATTATCTCAACGTGTTCGACTTCATTCCACGATGCTTCCTCGAGTTTGAAGCATGAAGGAATGAGGTTTCATCACAGCACATCACAGAGCTCCCTGTTTGCCGCTATTACACGAACTCCACCTGAACCTCACCCCACCCAGGTCACTGCACCAGTGAATCCAGTGGTGTACAAATATCCTCTGATCACTGCAGCATCAGACCAAGTAGAATGAGAATTTTACAGTGGAAGTGGAAATGATGTTCATTTAATGCATATTCTCACATGAGCATCACTGACTCAATTCACCAAAGTACTTTTATCTTTTTATTATGTATAAAATGAAACAGACGGTGTGTGTGTGTGTGTGTGTGTGTGTGTCAGTGTGTGTGTGGTTGGTGGGCGAGTTATGTAAGTTATGTAATGAGCCTGAGCCTGAACACTGTGTGACTCTACTCATTCCAACCACAACACAGCTATTCTAGTTTTACAGGTAATATTAATAAAATATAAAAAGAAATACTGACTTCATCCTGAGGAAGAGATTTTCATTTTTCCCATATTTCCTCTATTTTAATGTATTAAAGTCCTCTGTAACATATGTACAACATATCTACTTCCTTACATTATATTGAGCTAATATTAACAAATTAGTCAAAAACATAAGCTGCAGATGTGTAAGCAATATGGAACCAGTGTTTTGTCACAATAACATCAAGTAGAACTCCTGGAGTGGAGCAGCAGAATAAAGGAAAACCAGGAATACAGAAATGCAGCGTCTGATGAAGACAGAGACAAACGGAGACACACGGAGACAAAGAATGAGACAAACCTCCTCCATGTGTCTAAAGCTGGACTCTTATGCCCTGAACAACAAACCTGTCATCACTAACAACTGTGGAAAACTAAATGACTTTAACTCATAAATGATTTAGAATTTTAACAATGGAAGATTTACTCCATTAATAATCCACAGCATTTGTTTTATTGTGTTATTTTGACTGTTGATATATGTTGAATATTTTCCCTTTTTTTTACATGATGTGTGTGGGATGATACATGTTAACATTCATCACCTCACTGATCAAGAGAAACTAACTCATCTCAGGTCAAAGGTCAGTTCAGCTCATGAGTGAAAATCTGTGTTCAGGATCTGAACACACACACAGAGCTTGTTAAACAGCAGGAGATGAGATCATCACCTGAAAGATGAGTTTATATTCTGTCTGTAGAGATAGAATTTATTTTATTGATTTAAAGTTCACACATGCTTTATTTAAATATCATTCTGTAGTATCATTATTATCACAGCTGATGGTATGAAAATAGTCTTCAGAGTACTATAACGACTGCTGTGTATTACACACACGCACACGCACACACACGCACAAACACACACACGCGCGCGCGCGCACACACACACACACACACACACACACACACCGCATTCTCTAACGCTGCAGCAGGACTGAAACTCAAACCTGTGACTGGAGGAGTCAGACCCCACTGTGGACACATGAGGGCCCCACTATGAACACATGAAGACTCTGTGGACACGCAGGATCCCACTATGGACACATGAGGACTCTGTGGACACGCAGGATCTCCTTGTCTTTTCAGAAGTGAGGTCAGCCTCCTCTAACCCTCTTATCCCTACACCCTAACCCGTGCGCCGCGGCAGCGCGCTGCATTCTGTGCCCACGCTCCGCTCCGCGCCACGCAACAAGACCCTGCGTGAAGAGAGAAATCAGCATGCACCGCCACGTCCACGCACCCGCCTGCAGTCAGCTCCCACTCCGCGCTGTGCTCGTGCCCGTGCAGAGGAGGCTGCGCTGCGTGGAGCAGGTGCCGAGTGGAGAGTGGGTCGGATGTACCTGTAACTCCACGCTGTAGCCCTGGTAACAGTGTGTGGGGAACACGGTCAGCTGGTGTTGCACCTGGAGGGAGACCGTGTAATCCATGAACCAGAGGATGGATCGGAGAGTGGACACGTCCCACTGTGGATGGCAGCAGCAGCAGCAGCAGCAGCAGCAACAGCAACTCCACTGTAGTACAGTGAGCCGCTGCTCTCCGCCCCGCTCTACTCCCATTGGCCGTGCGCCGCGCGCATCCGCCGCGTCCACTCAGAGGTGTTGACTCCCACCGGACCAGCTCCATTCATACTGCCTGTCAATCATCTACAGCAGCAGGACACGGGGACCTGTGGCTCCAGGGGTCACCGTGGAACAACTGGGCCATGACACTGGCCCCAAGTTACCATTATCTTAAAGGTGCAGTGTGTAAGAATTTGGTCATTTTTGCACTTTTGTAACAAAACAATTTCATAGTGACAGGTTCATGAAATTATAATCACTGACATGTGTTCTGTTTCTTGCACTACCCTTAAATGAGCCAAATAATGTGAATTTACATGAGGAGTAGGTCCTCTCTACATGTTTTTACAGTTGCCCAGAGTGGACGTACTTCACATCTTTTGAGTTTTAAGGACAACTGACGTCTACCGTAGGTTCTCCTGCTCAGAGTGGTGAGGGTAAGGTGATGGATACATGCAACTTCACCACTGAATGACACCAAATCTTACATACTGTACCTTTAAAGCGTGTTATTGTCAAGATAAATAGATAAATGTTCCCTCTGTCTTATTTGCATATTTAAGTCTGTAGATCAGTGTCTCTCAGATTAATTTATGTCAAGTCAAACTCACTCAGTTCAGGGGCCACAAACATGTGTGGCCAAATATGATCTAAAGTGGGCGGAACCTGTTCAGTCATATAGCATAACAACCTATAAACAACAACAACTTCAAATGTTTCCCTTTGTTTTAGTACAAAAAAATATCCTCTGAATAAAAAAATGTCACTTGTGATCACATCCAATAAATGATCATGTTCATGATCATGAAAACATCTATGATAAATATAAATTTCATACATGAATTTATCACATTATGTTCCATTTAAAGGTAGAATACGTATAATTTGTTGACATCTATATGTCTTTATTTTTATTATTTTTAATTTTATTTTTATAGACTTTACATTTAGGGTACCCCTGTTGTTTCCCTCTTTGCACCACCAGAGTTGTCCTTCAATCTCGTTGTACATTGTGTATAATGACAATAAAGGCATTCTATTCTATTCTATGTATAGTTGCAGTTTACAGCTGAACTGTTCATCACATCTCTACCTTCCAAAACATTTTTTGTTTAGTCTGGGCGACAAGACCACATGTTTGTCTGTTTGTGTGAAGTAAATATACATGACTCAGTGTCACACCTAGGAAACAATAACATACAAACATTGTGCTGGTTATAAAGATGACATCACTATTTCCTGTTTCATTATAGCCAGAAGAACCATGTACCTACATCATACACACTGGCACTTTAATGAAGTCTTTACAATGCTGAATATGTGTGAATGAACCAAACAACTTGAGAGGAATATAACAAATAACAATATAGTATCAAAGCACATGTATGTGAAGAGGAGAGAACACGTGATAAAACTTGATTAATTAATGAATGATCAAATAAGATGATCACGTCATATACTTTGGAAATAGCAGCTGTAGGTTGTCTCTCTTTCATGTGGACCAGTGATTTTCAACCACTGTGCCGCGGCACACTATTGTGCCATGAAAGACCATCAGGTGTGCCGTGGGAAATTATCCAAAACCACCTGTATCTCTGATGCTTTTCTGCATGCATTCTTTAGATTACCGTAACTCCGTCCTAGTTTGAGTTATCAGAAAAATTCAAACGTGTCTGATAGCTGAGACATTGTGCTGTGCAGCCATTTTACCCTTTATGGTAATTTCACTCCCGCTTCACTCTTGGGACCCCGGAAACCAGCGCCTGTGGGTGACGCAGTGGAGCGATTCAGACAGCAGAGCAGCAAGAGAAAACAACAAACTTTTTCATGTTTTCTGAGAATTAAAGGTGCAGTGTGGGATGTTTAGTGCCATCTGGTGGTGAAGCTTAAGTACTACAACTAATTGCAAGTGCTCTGGCTCAGCCCCTCCCTTTCTGAGCTACGGTGGCCCCATGACTTCAACATCCTAACGCAATGACTGTCCTCAACAGCCTCAAGCCGCCACTCACACAGAAGAGACAAGTTCTTTTATATTAGTATATTTACAATATTACTAATGTATAGAAACATCAATCGACACCCGAGTTACCGTTGCAGCGTTGCGACATCTGTGTTCATTTTTTATGTTGATGGTGGTCTGATCGCTGAGCTAATGTCAGTTAGCCATCGGGCTAACATTCGCTACTATACTACGACAGTGCTGCAGGCCTCAGATCGGGGAAGCTACAGAGCTGCGCAGGGATAGATGACTTAGATACGGCCCATATCACAGCACCTCGACGCAAGCAACATAGGTTTGTTTATTCAGCACTTTTATACTTTACTCTATTCCTAGCATTTCTGTATGATGTTAGCAGGAGGCACATGCATATTTGTTTCCTGAGTTTTTATCACCATATGTGTAAACTATTTTATTCATAGAGTTAATTGCATACATCATTATTGTTTTTGTCTTCTTCCAACCCCCATTCAAATGATTATTTTTAATTCATCAGCACACGTTTTTTAACAAACTTGTAAAACCTGTGGACACATCTCTGTAAAAATGAAAAAAGATATTCAATAATAACAACATAGCATACTGGCAGTCTTGTGCATTTGTTGACAAGCTACTTTAGCATTACTTTTAGCTAGTTTGCTAGTTTCATTTTCAGTGTTGTTGTTTCTAAATGGCACCTTACCTCTTCAGCAGGACAGTGGCAAATTCTGCATCAGTAGCAAAGTTATTTTTTCTCATCACAGTTCTTCAACGTGGCAAAGCTTTTCCAAAGTGGATCCATGATATGTTCCTTTGCCGGTTGCTAAATGCTAAGCCGTCTCGCCTTAACACGTCTCCGCTTCCCGTGTAGAGGTGGCATGCGATTTACAACAGGCTCCCATGTTGATGTCCTCTTGTATGTGTGGAACCAAAGAAAAATAATGACTGCGCATGCGCAGAAACTCAGAAACTCGGTCGCTAAAGTCTTATGTCCCTGCAGGTCTCTTGTACTGTCATGGCATCTAAACCGGAAAATACATAGTGACACATGTATTTTTAAATGTTTACTTTAGTTATTTAAGAAACACTTTGGTTTATGTTTTGGGTTCATTACACATGTGATAAAACATAGTTTGGAACAATACAATAAGATGTATATTTTGACATCACTGAAAAAGTACAAGTATAATAAATATATAAAGTATAAAATGTATCAGTACGTAAAATAACACATTCCATGATATGTCTGTACTCAGTGTGTCACCAGGTAAAGCTGAGACACTATGAGACAAAGAGTCCCATTACAGGTCATGATACTTCATTATAATGTTGTAACAATATGATAACATTAACAATGCAGACAATGAGCCATGCAGTTGTAAAGGAAGCAGGTGTAATAATGATAGAAGAATATGTTATAGTTCAAATGATTCTATTTAACATTAATGTCTAAAAATAAGAGTCGTAAAACACTGATCAGACTCATCCTGACCCACTGTGCTATATAATGATCCATGAGATGCTCATTACTGTCTGAAATAACACCTTGACATGTATCATTTAGAGATTACAACTTATTGCACATGAATATTGGATGAGCCCTGAGGCCTCATGTTCCGCAGAGGGAGGTATTAGACTCTTAGAGCAGGACAGGCAGAAGCTGTCACTCTAAACATTACGACACTCACAGTGATGAGATCAACATGGTCCCAACACCCTCCTGCCTCACGGCTGCAGGTTTAAACGTGCTGCACGGCAACATGTGCACGCTAACAGGGTCTGCACATATACCTCCGCTGCTGCTCATTTGAACTGGGTCAGGATATGAGGTCCGTGCAGAGCTGCATGTGATGGAGGCAGAGGGGGGAACGAGCCACGGCGAGTGAATGTCTTTCATCTGCCCTTGAGCAAGGCGCCCATGGTCCAGATGGCTGTGCTGCAACGACAAGTTCTGTCTGCAACTGGAAAACATGTCACCTCCTCGGGGGCTCATGTGCCATATTCACATGTATCCAGATCCCTCCATGCATGGCATGTGGATGGGTGTTTGGGCAGAGGAGCTGAGCGACGGTTGACGTGCCAGCTGCTGCCTTCTGGTTGGGCACGAAGTCGAGCCCCTGCCACCAGGATGCCCCCCCCCGTAAAGAAATGCCCTTTGAAGGTAGCTGCATGTCGGGTACTGAGCGGAGACACTGGAAGTGAAAATGTGTCAGAGGCAGACGATCTATTTTTGCTCGTTTGTAGATCTTTGCATGTCATTACTCGGAACTTAGCAGGCTAATATATTCATAATATGCATTATAGAGGAGTGGTTGTAGCTGAGCACTGAATGTTAAGTCTTGCCTCCTTTACATCCTTGAACAAAATCAGATTCTCACCTCTGTTTATCGTCTTAGCATCGGACGGCATGTATTTACAGTAGCACGGTGTGTGGACCGCTTAGCTACAAAGGACAAGAGAAGCATTTGAATTGGAGACACACTAACCCTTCGATATCTCATGAAGCATGAGCAGCGGCAGAAAGTAGGCCGTCCCTAAAGGTTGTGGATTTATGGGTGAAATCTTTGCCTGTGGTGAATCCAGCACAGATCCACCCGGCGCCTGCAGACACAGGCAGGGAGAGGATCTGAACTCTGATCAGGTTTATTCCAAACTGTAATTAACTGGTTTTCAAACCTGGCCCACTTAGAGAAGAGGAGCCTGCAGGGCTCGCGCCCATCTGAGGCTGCAGTGTTTGGGCTTCAACCTTTACTCTTCTTATTTGTTTATTGCCACACAAAGAGAGAGAAGGCCAATGTCAGTCAGGCTCCGCCTCCAAGCCTGTAGCCGCTCAAACCAACAACACAAGCACCAAAGTGAGCGTGAACACACAGGAGCAGAAACCTGCTTCTGAGTTCATTCATGCATCCTTTAAAGGTGCAGTTTGTGCGATTTTAGTCATTTTTGTCACTTCTTAAAATAATTCAAAACTATACTGATATTTTCATGAATTCATTATCACTTAAATGTTTGTTTTTTTCTGTTGTTGTTTTCTCTACAGGGACCGCCATGTTTTTACAGTAGCCCAGAGAGGATGTACTAAACATCTCTTGAGTTTTAGTGACAACTGAAATCTACCATAGGTTCTCCTGCATGTTCAGAACAGTGAGGGTGAGGTGATGGATACAAAATGCCACCTCACCTTTAGATGTCACCAAATCTTACTCACTGCACCTTTAAAGCAGCACATGGACTGTGCTGTCTCCACAGGTTTCAATATAAACACTGAATACACTTGGTAAAGATGTTTGCATCACGTTTGTACAAGCAAAGTTAATGAGAGTCATTTTTGTTTTTCCTCTGCATGAACACAAACATGTCAGAGAGCAGCTCACTCTTCATTTTTTTCCCCTCACTTCCTGTCCAGGATCCACAGAGACACATCATTACACATCCTCCTCAAGTCATGAGTAAAAAATATAAGAGTGGACAAATATATCTACAGGTCAATCATCACTATCTGCTTTGAAAAAGAACCAGAACCAGAACCATCAGCGTCCTCTGTTCCCACAGACCATAAACACTCGTCCACCTCTGCCAACACAAACTATTTATTTAAACAACAATCTGATTGTCAACATGAGTGAGAACAGTCAAACACCTTATTCTCAGGTGGAAGTCATGTCAGGTGGATGACCCTTTGCATGTCAATCAAATCTAATCTATACTGAATCAGACTTGATTCACCAGGCTGGTGATGTAAACATCAATTGCAGTCACTAATAAGGGTTCAAATACACATATTTGTACAAGTACACACATGTTTATAAGAATAAGCATGAATGAAGGAACAATCCAACAACATAATGATTATTTCGTTCAGTGGCTTTTTAAAGGAGCAAGAGCAGTGAAGTGACACCTTCAGAGATCATTGAAACTCAAACGGTGTTAATGCAAGGGCTTTTGTGTGGAGAGGATCTAATGTGGAAATATTAAAGGTGCAGTGTGTAAGATTTGGTGACATCTAATGGTGAAGTTGCATGTTGTATCCATCACGTCACCCTCACTCTTCTCAACATGCAGGAGAACCTATGATAGACTTCAGCTGTCATTAAACGTAAAACGATGCTTAGTGTGTCAACTCTGGGCTACTGTACAAACATGGCGGCCCCTGTAGAGAGGACCCGCTCCTCATGTAAATATACATGAACCAGCTCATTTAAGGGTAATGGAAGAAATTATTCATTTAGGTGATTATAAATTCATGAAAATGTCAAATTGTAATTGTTTGTGATATATGCTGCACCTTTAAGGGCTCATGGAAAATCCCCTACATTCTGCACAGTGGTCCTTTAAAGGTACAGTGTTTGATTTGGTGACCTCTATGGGGAAGTTGTATGTTGTATCCATCACCTCACCCTGACCCTTCTGAACATGCAGAAGAACCTATAGTAGCCTTCAGTTGTCAATAAACCTTAAAAGATGTTAAGTACTCCACTCTGGGGGTTCTGTAAAAACATGGCGGCCCCCGTAGAAAGGACCCACTCCTGATGTAAATAAACATTAAAGGGCTCATTTTTGGGTAATGTTAAAGTAAGTCATACATTGAGGTGATTATACAGTTTTAAGAATATCATATAATTGTTTTGTAAATGTAAAATGCATGGTACAATTGGCACTGCACCTTTAAATTAAACGAAATCCATAACCCCACAAACAATGCAATTGTAACAGCTTTAAATCATCACAATGCTTATGATGTGTCCAGTGTATATGTTTATGTCCTCTCTCAGTTTTAGGACCTTGTGTGTGTGTGTGTGTGTGTGTGTGTGTGTGTGTGTGTGTGTGTGTGTGTGTGTGTGTGTGTGTGGTGGAAGCAGCAGCAGCAGCAGAGGATGCTGATTATGTTCATGAGCTCCGAGGGAAAGATAAATAGGCTGCAGCTCATTATTCCTGATGAGGACAGTCCCACTGCAAAGTGAGATGTTCCATGTTTCCACAGAAATGCAGAATCTGACCGTCGTCTCAGCCAAACTGAGGAAATGAGCTCCGCCCCACAGACACTCAGAGTTTGACTCAGTCAGAAGTGACGAGCACAGGAGCAACAACAACACAGCCCAAATCCTTAAGAAGTACAGATATTCTTGTAACGGGTGGGGTTAGGACCCAAACGCAGTGTAAACAAGCAGGACAACGGAGTAAGGTTTGCAAGCTTTACTGGAGTAGTAACACGAGCAATCAGGATCAGACAGTTAGTAGTCGAGTACAGAAACAGAGTTCAGGTTACTGAGGGCAGGAGACAAGAGCAGGTCAGGAACAGGCAAGGGGCGGGATCGAGCAGGCAAGGGAGTGAACGCTGGTGAGTAAGTACAAGACATTACAAACTGGCAGTGTGTGTGAATATGACAGGGGTTTAGAGGTGCAGCTGTGGGGAGAGGGTGTGGCTGGTGATCGATAGATGATCTTACAGGGTGAGGTGAATGTGTGTGTGTGAGAAAGAGAGAGAGCTGGACCGTAACAATTCTGCTATGTAATACATTAGCAAGTCACCTGCTTCATCATGGGTATAATTGATTGTGTGTGTTTGTGTGTGTGTGTGTGTGTGTGTGTGTGTGTGTGTGTGTGTGTGTGTTATTTGACTCTGTAAAACCTTTTACACTGCGACCTGCAATGTAGTTATAAACAAAGTGTGACATCACCATCTGACTGTGGCCACCATCCCCCACCGGCACCAACAGCCCCAAATTAACTGCATACACTCACACACACACACACACACACACATACACACACACACACGTACACATGTTTTAACACTGCATGCTGTAACCAGGGTAATGTGTTTATGCTCTGCTGTACCTGCACAGTATCTATTCACTGCCCCTTCTTTTTTTTTTAAAGTGCAGTATGTAAGATTTTCATCATTTTTGTCACTTCTAAAAAAACATTACAAAACAGTTACATACTGATATTTTCATGAACTTACAATCACCTAAGCACATTCATTTCTTTCCATTATCCTTAAAGGGGACCTATTGTGCCCATTGAAGGGACTTTCTATTTGTTCTTTACCCTCTATTATGATGAGGAACGGTATTTATACTTTCAGGAACGTTATTTTTAAAATGGCCCTTTTAAAAATCTGAAATTCCATCCCAGGCAGAAAAGCGGGGTTTTGGCTCACCCCTCCCCTTCTTGAAACATCACCATCTCCTGAGCAGCTGATTGGTAGGCGATACCAGATTGGCTGAAAATGTAGGCTAGTCCCGCCTTCTAAGCAAGCAAGTGTCACACTCACAGGTGACTCTCAGTCGACAGAGTTCAAACATAAACATTGCAAGGAGAACAAACCAAGTTCAAAACGTGAACATAAGAGTACGCCTGTATATGTTCCAGCCGGAATGGCATTTGAAGCATATAATTACACTGAAATGATCACAGATAGAGATATTAGACCGCTTGGTTAAAAGTCTCACTGTGCTATGACATGTTAGCCTGAGCTAGCCATGAGGCTAACGGATGCAGTGCATCGTCGCAGTGTTGTTTCTTAAACACGGGAAACTGGTTATTGGATCAAAACTATGGGAGGAGCTTGTCCGCTACGTTACAGGGAGTCTAATGAGCCATCAACCGTACTTTTACATCCTTCCATTGCAAAGATATTGAACCAAGAGGTACATCTGTGATTCTGTTTCTGTCTCTACCGAAGTACCACACTCATTATCATAGAGAACATGTTTATCCGACTCAGTTGGAGTGGCATTCTCAGAGTGGATTCCAGGCTTAAAATATAGTTTGTTTGAAACAAATGTGTACAGCAGACACCACCACATGTTTGTCAAATGCAAGCAAACAAGCAGCACCGTGGGACACAGTGAGGTAAAAGTGTTTTGTTTTCCTCTGATATGACGATGGTCTTCGCTTTAACACGAAAAATGCAGAGGTCTTGCACCCACTCGTTATTCTATGAGCCCTAATAGAATGAATTCTTTGCCAGTATAATAACTCCATTGACGATATAGAGGAGAAGCTCAGCTCAGGTCATTTAAATCTCTTGTCCAGTGTCTGTGCTCGTATGGATCAATTCCACCGATTTTACTCATTTTTTAGATACCAAGCCTTCGGAACAGGGTCCAGCTTGTCTCGGTTCGGTCCATTGCCTTTATGTTTTGTACAGTCCATTTATCCCTGTGTTTGTGCTTCTGTCTCTGC
>JAFBJT010111524.1:19368-31380 GCA_016785325.1 Chascanopsetta lugubris
TCAACCATCCACCCATCCACCCACCCACCCCACACCTCCCCCCCACATGATATTCAGAGGTTTCAGAATCTCATCTTTTCTTGGTCTTTGCAGAACTGATGAGAGAAACCTGGAATGTCAGAAGCTCCTCCCCCTCATTTCACATCGGAGGGAACACGTCAACCTTTGTCAAGACCGTTTGTCCAATGAGTCAGAAACCAGCGTCTCCTGTCCGAGTCCGTCAGAGAACCCGAGTCCACATGTGACTCCGGCGTCCTCTCCCGTAAACCCGAGTCCAGGAAGCGCCAGTGACCTCAGAGCCACGCACCGTGAAACATTCCTCTCTTCAACGAGGTCAACCGTCGCCACGACGATAACGACGGGAAACAGCTGTTCATCGATCATTTTAGAAAAGTGGAATCCCACAGGAAGCTTGATCAAATTCCTTTGGCTTTCCAATCATTCAACCTCACTTCTCGAAGTGAAACAAATACATAGTGATAGGGAAGGTTGCTGGTTTGAATCCAGCTTGAGACAGGCTGTGTTAGAGACACCACGTGACCCGGCTCTCTGGGTCCGACCTCATTACATATTACAGAGGTCCAGTGTCCAAGATTTACAAACATATTTTCCTATTTCATTGACATACGTTTTATATTTAATGCATTCGTGGATATTTTTAAATATATAAAATGACATAAATAAATAGATAAACAAACAAAAACAAACAAACACCAGTTTTATCCAGAAGTGCTTGAAGGCATGTTTGGGGGGCATTCATCACTAAATCCCAGGCACTGCACCTTTAACGCAGACACGCATCCGCCTGCTAGGAAACACAGCACGTCCAATAGAACTCATTCTGAGGCTCAATCTGCATTTAGAACAACGCATCGTCCCACACGTCCGTCCGAGGCCGAGTTGCCTGTATTCCATTTTCCCCTACAGGACAGAGACGGTACTGCAGGTCATGATAGTGGATTTCCCTCGTCTTCTTTGGACGAGGTGAAAGACGTGAGCGCAGCCGGAGAAGAAGCGGCAGCTTCAGCACTGTAGTTTAATTAGAGACGGTTTTGTCTGATATTAGATTAGAAAGTACTGCCCCCAGGTGGAGGGATCAATTACTACAAAGGGTTGAATTGTCTCATGGTGTCTTTTTGCTCTGTGCATAATTAGACGCAGCACGAGGAGCAGCACGGCACTGCTCACACACACACGCAGGCACACACACACACCCACACACACACACACACACACACACACGAGAAAGGCACTGCATAATAACACACATATACATGCATCCTTGCATTCGTCTGCATATGAAGTCCCTTGGTCCACACACACACACACACACACCCACACACACACGTGCGCACACACACACACACGTTTATATATAGTGATGCATAAATAACATTGTGTTGAACTGTACAACAACAACAACAACAACAGCAGCAACAAACGCTCCAAATCAAGATCAAACAAAAGCTGCAGCATCAGAGGACGATGAAACTTGTCCCCTTTATACATCCCATAATTTCACCTTCGCTTGCTAATTTAACACAAAAACAACGTTGTTGTTTCTTTGCCTCCACAAGAAACAGGAATAAACTAAGAGTTGTACCATTAAAGGTCCAGTGCGCAACATTCAGAAGAATACACAGTATTCTGGTGATTTTCTGGTACTGTTTGTTTTGCTCACAGTTATGAATATTATTATTAATATATTAAAGGTACAGTGTGTCAACTTATGATATTGCCATGACTCTAGTATGAGACCTTGATATTCAGGTCCTCTCTATGGAGGCGGCCATGTTGAAACCACCAAACTAAAAGAGTACATTTACTATACTTTTCACAATTACAGGAGAACTGCAGTACTGTTGTGTACTTTGATGATATGAAGACATTAGAAGTATGAACGTATATTTACATGAGGAGCGGCTCCTCTCTATTGGGGCCGCCATGTTTTGAACGCTCAGGATGAGGTGATGGATACAATACACAACCTCACCTCTAGGTGTCACCGAATCGTACTCACTGCACCTTTAACCTACTGTTAAACGCGGCAGTATCTTTGAAACTTTTGATATTCATAATGAATTCACAGCAGCGGACTCTATGGATCGAAGAGGACCACACACACACACACACACACACACACACACACACACACACACACACACACACACACATTACATAATTCCAATTCATACCGCCCCATCCCTTAATGATGGATATTGAAAGTCGGCCAAAACAGCTGTGGCTGGGAAACAATATAGCACCTTTACAATGTGCTAATGAGTGGAAGTGATGCTGGCAGTCTTTCAAAGGGTTGCCATGGCGATGGAGGCGGAGGTGGCGGCAGTGGTGGTGGTGCAGTGTTGGGAGTCATGACCATGCAAGCCTGAATCCCGAGCCCACACCTCGGCTGAGATGCTACGTGTGAGGACCGCTGAAGTGTGTGTGTGTGTGTGAGTGTGTGTGTGTGTGCGGAGAAAGGTGTATGTGAGAGATATAAAAAAGGTGTAGCGAGGTAAAAATAAACAGAGGAGAAACGCACCGTCAGCGTGGAGGTGATTATGTGATGGTTGTGGTTTCATGAATGCAGGGGGAGGAGCTAAGGCTCTGTATGGGTGTAACCCCTCCCACAGGCTCTATATGGAACATTAACATTATATACTTTGTTTTTTGCAGTTACTGGGCAGGAAGTGACACACGTCGGTGTGAGGGCTGACTCAGCAGAATGCTTCCACACCAGCTGAGCTAAACAAAAAGTAAACACTCAAAAATGCAACGTACAGACCGACATAAAGGGGCGGAGACAAACACAATGGAAGTGATTGGACTGAATACAACGGATGATGTTTATAATTTAAAATATTTATTTAGTTATTGTTTTCATTTTATTGTATCATTCTTTTCTGGTTTATATTATTTTTTAGTTATCAATTATTTTATAAACATATTTTATTATTATGAACGACATTTTTTTAAATTGTTTTTATTTTTGTAATTGTTTAAGTTAATCTAAATTTCATTTTATAATGGTTTTATTCTTTATGCATCTCTATACCATCGTGTCCTAGTGTTTATAATCCGCCGGTGCAACAACAGAGACACGCACCTGTTGAACGGGTCACGTGACTAAAACAACACCATGTTAGCTCACCTCCATTAGCACTTAGGTTGTGTGGATCAATACTCTCTCATTTCCTTCTCACACTCGCATTCTCTGATTTGGGGGCGTGTCCACGGGCCCAGGAGCCGCTGGTTATCGGCTGCTGCTGCTGCTGCATCTGAGAGCTAATCACCAGAATGCGCGGCGGCGTTCAACGGGCCATTTAACAGGCACGGGGCCAGAATGCCCAAAAAGGACGAGGGACCGTCTCTGCCACGGGTTTCTGGGTTGGTCGTAAAACTGCTGGAAGATATGAGGCGGGAAAGCGGAGGAGAAGGGGGGCGGGACCCGGAGGACAAAACAAAGGGGAGGCCCCTCCCCTCTCTCCTCAATATGCAGACCAGGCGGAACGTTCAGGGACCGGATCGGTTCTTACACGACTGAAATGAAACACCTCCCACTCCTGGGTGGGTTAGCGCTGCGCTGCGACGTCCCGCTACAATCTGAATGTTTCTGTTTTGAGTCTTTACACCAAATATCAACATTCCCTCACTTCATACAGGTGCAGGGACGGAGGTGGATGCCAAGGGAACGTCTGCCAATTTCAGAAAACGAAAGGATTTCAGCTTCCAGGGGAGCAGCTTCCAGGGAGTCTGACCCGTTGATATCATTCCATGAAATTGTTGAATTATTATTATTTACGTGGTTATCCATATTGTATTTATTTTTAGTAACAATTAGTCCGCCATCTTATGAAGAAACTCAAATGGATGTGAAAACAACATAAATGTTCATCACGTAATCATGAAATGTGTGTCAGGAAAATCCTTAAAAATTCTGTGGAAAAAATAAAAGAATAGTAACAATATTCAGAAGTTCAAAAATAGAATTGGACTGTAGAATGGGGGTGGTTTTCGAAAGTGGGACTTTTATTTTGAAAGGCTAAGAAGGCGAGGGGAGACGCTGTGAAAGGAGACTACTGGACACGGCTGTGCCTGGTTGGGCTCCAACCATCTTCATCAAGCATGACAGAATCACACACACAGGAAACAGTGGCATTTCAAAATAAAAGCCCATTTTTCTAGCTTCATGTATTAAAGAGTGCAGCTCGCACTCAACTCAGCGGGGCCACATTGAACAACGGTACGGGCCGTAAAATGCCTGCGTCTGCCGTTGCTACCGGGAGAGAGGCAGCACTGCCTATTATGGGATGGAGCCGCCCCAGCAGACTTCAGTTGCAGCTCTTTATTAGATTTATATTGGAGGCCTGCTGAGAGCAGTTGAAAGAGAAAATGAAATGGAGCAAAATTGTGAGTTCGCTCCCCATCGAGAGTCGTTTCCAGAGGGAAGTGGCAGAAAAAGGTCGATTTCAGAACGCTCGATGAGATCGCCGCCCCCTTGTGGAACCATTTAACTCATCCTAAACAACGACGTCGAGTATTCACCAAGCGGCACAACGTCAGCGCGCTCCACCGACCATTCCCGTGCTCGCAACTTCTGAAGAGTGCTAACATGCTAACACGCTAACACGAAGCATTCTCCACGGACAGCAGCCGCCATGCAGACAAACCAATATGTTCCCTGGATGAATATTTCATCACCGTCCAAAGTCCAGACAATGAGATTCTGCAGATGCACCAAGAGCCGCAAAAAATTCTACCTTGATTCTGCTCCGGCGCCGTCGAGGCCGAGTAACCGCTCAATTTCACGCCTGATCGGACGTCGCACTCGTTTGAATCCCATGTTGTCGAGTGTGAAAGCGGAAGAAAATGTGCTATGTTTTTTTTTTTTGCTGCGTCAGCGAATGTTAATGAGGCCCAAACGTGTGTCCGCTGAAAAGGTTAATGGCAGCGTGGACGTCTGTTACACTATGAAACAACGCGTGTTCATCAAATCATCGGAAATCACAGATGAAAGAGCTGCTTCATTGAATCGTCAGTTTAAGGTCAAACATTGAGAGTGAAAAGACTAAACTATGAAAAGACAATTCATTCCACAATAAGATATTTGTAAAACGAATGTAGTACAATTTTACCACCATTTTAGAATGGAAAATCACGTAAAAACAAAAATGTTCATAGTAATATAGATTTTTGGGGAAGGTGCTCTGAATATTTTGCAATATTTACAAAAAAATGGTTACTTTCTGTTGAGCCTATGATTTAAAAAGGTACAAGTGACATAAACATCTGCATTTTCACCTGAAGCAGAGGGAAAATGTGCAGTGGACAAACTGACACTCCAC
This sequence comes from Chascanopsetta lugubris, assembly GCA_016785325.1. Taxonomy (NCBI): domain Eukaryota; kingdom Metazoa; phylum Chordata; class Actinopteri; order Pleuronectiformes; family Bothidae; genus Chascanopsetta; species Chascanopsetta lugubris. The sequence goes on from JAFBJT010111524.1 coordinate 24,714, forward strand.
TCATTTCATTTGACATATCGCCTCTTTTAAACATGATAAAAGCTGAAAATATTTACCTCAATACCTAAGAGCCACATTTTGTCGGTCTATGCAAATGAGCTCTCTCGTATACTGATGCTAACATGACTTATACATCATAAACCCATTCGTGTTGTACGTTAGCTTGTTTCCACCCCGCGACTGTTCTGACCCCTGACCCTGTTTCAGAACCACTATGTGGATGTCACTGCTGCTGCTGCTGCTGCTGCTGCTGCTGGACAGTGACTGTACATTAACAACTCCTTGCTTCCTCCACAAACACCTTCATTAGCCGAGTCCGTCCAGTTAATTAACTTCATAATAAATTTACCAAAACAGATCGTTCCCCCCAGAGTGGGAATCGCAAACCCGTTCGTTAAGGTGTATTTAAATTAGTTTGTGGCAGCAGCAGCAGCAGCAGCATCAGCAGCAGAACTTCCACTTGTGACCTGAAATACTTTATTCTGAATATGAACAGAGCTATTTAATAAACAACTCATGAAACTGCAGGGATCCAGCTCTCGAGGAAAATATTAACATGGAGGAGAACGTGTGATTGGTGAGGTTTGTGTGTGAAGCGAGGGGAAACCTCCAGGGCAGACGGATGAAGCACAACAAGAAGTAAAGTAACTAGCAGTTCACAGCATAACCACCGGGGGCTGACTCCAAATCCCCATAGACTCCCATGTTCAAATGTTCAACTTCAGAGGAGAATGAAACATGATTAAAGTCTGGTACAAACTTCAGCTTCGGTCTCGGTCAGTCACATGTGTTACCGTGACAACTGTACGGGGGGTGAATTTTATTTCTAACTCACTTATTCTTATTTTATCGACGTTTGAAATGACGCACAATTAAGGGCGGGGTCTCTTGACTGCCCCCCGAGCCGACCTGTTACGTACCGCGGACGAGGTGACGGCGCCACGAGCCGACTCACGGCTCCGTGGGCTCCGCCTCTTTGCCTGTTTTTGAATGAACCAGGAAGTGAGGGGAGTTGGGATTCGGAAAGATGGCCGACAAAGGACCCCGCCCACCATTCGCCTCCAAACCACTCCGTTGCAACCAACGCCACGTCCGTCTTCATACACAGTCAGTGGTGTGTGGTGAACCTCGGGGGAGTGAGGCGGAGTGTTTTGTCTTATTTGAGGAGTTGAAGGAGCAGCTGCGCGACACATCAGCGGGTGATGAGTTCCAGCCCCGGCACCGACCGACCGACTGACAGCCAGACAGAGGTTTCCAATGAGGCGGAGGGGCTGCGGAGACAGGTGGCCACTTTAATTGCTTTGTGGAAGCCCGGGAGCGGAGCATGAGTGGGATCAGAGCGGTGGGAGGTCCACTGGGACCCCGCGCCACACTCACCAGTGTCTTTGTAATTGGTTTGGGTGAAATATGATTCTGCGGCTGCATGGGAATTAGAGGGATGGATAAATATCACACGTATGAATGAGCGGAGGAGAGTGGAGGTAAATATTAGGGGAAGCTGCATTCTGAGCGAGTTGGATCGCGGCCAGTCGGAGTCGTGACCGTCGAGACGGTTTCCATGGAAACCGGTTTGTATGGCTGCATCGTCATCATCATCCGAGTCGAAGTGAGGGAAACTAGAAACAGATTTCCCACAATGCACTGCTGCAACCACGTCTCGAACTTGACCCAGCAACTGGACACACCCACTTCAGTCTGAGGGTCAGAATCCAGTCCAACTGTAAATTCAATCATCACAACTAAAGAGATTATTACATTTTAGATTTCATCATCAAACATTCATACAATTGTACTGCTCGATACTATACCACTATAAAAAACATCCATTTTTTTACAGAATTAAAAGAAATATAATTCTTGGCGAAGAATAAACTTTAAATGTCACCATCACAGCTCAAACTGAAGTACCACCAAGTACAATACTAACTAAATATATATATATAAGAAAGATATTCCAAACCTCTGATTATGAAACGGAAACAAAAGACAATTTATACTTTTATACACTTTTACATATTTATTATTATTATTTTTTTAATCTTCAAAAAAATAAAATCCCCAAAGTTGTTTCTTTCTTTCAACTGAAAACTTCAACAATGACGTAATTCTCCTTTAATCATAAAACTTGATTAAAACTGTCGGTGCACAGCCCAAGGGACACAAGACAGTGTGGATCTGCTGATATATAAATAAAGTTAAATAAAATAAATACAAAACAATAAAATGCAGCAAAGTCTCTGGTTTCCTAACTCCTCACAACGTCTCCTTCTCCTTCCCTTCGTGCCCTCCACTACAGCCCTTTGATATTTGGATTGAATGACTTCCTCTTGCTGTTTCTCTATATGGATATTGACCTTTTCCATTTATCATTTGAACAAATGAAGAGTCTCGAAGTCCCGACTGTGGCAGATAAACCTACTGAAGCTCCGCGAGTTTCCTGTTTGTCTTTGCAGTAATCAGTGTTCCTCTCTCTGCTCACACACAGATAACCTTAATTGCTCGGCGGTTAAAGCCAAGGAGCAATGATGCAACACTCTCACCCCCTGCAGAGAGAGAGAGAGAGAGAGAGAGAGAGAGAGAGAGAGAGAGGGGGCGAGAGAGAGGGATTAGATCCCGGCCTAACATTATCTCCTTTGACTAAAAAGGGATAAGATTACACAAATGTCAGCTCTCCACACTTTGGACAGTTAAAAGCTGCAACTGGAGAATGTGCTTATGAGGCGCTGTTTTGGAATGTTGTGTGTGTGTGTGTGTGTGTATGTGTGTGTGTGTGTGTGTGTGTGTGTATGTATGTGTGTTTTGAGCGTTTCATCTCCAAGGCTGCAGGCGGGACCGTGTGGGAATCCCTCGGCCATGTTGTTTCAATATCACAGAGGTTTTGATTGGTGGAGATATGCTGATTTCCAAGGTTCCGGGTCGGATGCATATTCATTTGCTGACTCCACAAAAAACACAGAAAGTGACAGAGGACTTTAAACCACCTCTCGAATTCCTGACGGTCGCGGGCCGGAGGCGTCGTTTGCATCACAATAACACACGTATTATCGGGCACGTGCAGGCTGGAGCGTACACACACTCACACACACACACACACACACACGTGGGCGTGTCCATATCTCTGTGATGTGAGTGTGCTGGCAGCCGTCGCCCTGTTTTCCCATCTCCCCTCTGGCTAATCACCAGAGTCCCCGTAAATCCTTGGTATCACCGGCGGATCAGGGGAAGACCCCCGAGCCCCCGGGAGCCCATTTCCTCCCAGAGCGGACCACAAACTGGAAAAGCTCCCTGATAGATTCGCCGGCTCAGACGTCAGGGCCGAGAGGCGCCGCCGCCAAAGTAACGAGGAAGCGCGGTGATATGCGCAAAATACTTTAAGAACATATATATATATATATATATATATATATGAATACACTCATCACTCTCTGTCTACTGTGCATCTGTTTTTCTGTTTCCTTGTGTTTACATTCTATCATGGAGCAACTTCAAGCGTAACATCTGACCCTTTGATCATCGGCAGAATATGAGCGCATTAAATGTGACTGACAGAGGTGAACACCACCTAGTGTCCATTGCTGGATTTACATGGAAATCATTTGACACCAATTAGTTCACGTAAAGTTTGCATCTCAATCATGTATCTGCCCTTTATGGAATTGTATGGACAGGCATGAGCGCCCCCTAGTGTCAGTTGTTGCAACCTAGAATTTATTGTTGCTTCACTCAAACAATAAAAATAAATGTATATTTGAGCTGACATCGTACAGTAGGAGCAAATATCGTACAAAGCTGCTCAGTGCACATACAACACAACGTGGTAGAATAACAAACTCCAGATGAAGGTTACAATGACAAATGGAGAGAGAGAGAGAGAGAGAGAGAGAGAGAGAGAGAGAGAGATTGGACGTCACCTCGGTCACTTGGAATAAGAGCAGGAGGAAGACGAGGGTCAGGGACACGGATCACGTTTCCTTCCAAACTCGTGTTCTCCAGCCGCTGTGGTTACACAGAATAATTAGTTTGGTTGGAACTGCACCTCGAGGGGCAGGGGTGTGTGTGTGTGTGTGTGTGGGGGGGGGGTCTGGATTAGCTCTTGGAGGGCAGCCGTGTCTCTGGCAGCCCAGTGTTCTGATGAGGCCTGAGATAGACTGTCACGCACCCGGCTGCTCAGAGGCTTCTGATGGTTTTTGAAAAGCCTTGAGCGAGCGACATTTACAGCCTGAATGGCAGCGAGGGTCCGAGGGAGCGAGACGCCATGGCTCAAGGTCAAGGATGGGGGGGGGGGGGGCAGGGGCAGGGGCAGGGGCAGGGGGGGGGCTGTGAAACCATGTGTTGGGAGGTTTGATAAGTGACATTGAGCAGCGATGAGTAAACACGTTGGGTTTTGTTTTTAAAGGAAAAAAATGGCAGTGGCCCAGTGATTAGAGCAGTCACCTTTGGAGGCGAAGGTCACTGGTTCGATTCCCACTCTGCTGCAGTGTCGCTGGCCCCGACACCGATACCCCCAGTGGCCCTAGATGTGAGCTGGTAGAAATACCCAGAGAAATTGGGCAAAATGAAGGGGCGTGGCCTCTCGAGTGACACCCCCACCCCCACCTCCACCTCTTTGCCCATGTTTGGATGAACCAAGAAGAAGGAGGGGTTAAAGGTGAAGCGCCCTCCACGAGCCCCATGAGATGCCCCGTCCATCTTCACACACAGTCTGCTGTCAACACAACACTTCAGATTTCACTGTCCACTTAATCATTCAAATATCAATCGTCATATTTCCAATTTGTAATTCTCTCGTCATGTGGAGTTTTGGCTTGAAGGCAGAACTTGGAAACGCTGACATTTCTCCGAATCCACACATCAGATAAACTCATGTGTAACATCAGTCATGAGCCTTTAAGCAGAAAAGATGAAAGACTAAACATAAGCAGAGCTCTTGTATCTGTAACGTTTCTGTGTTTGCTGAGAATCCTCCAGTGAAACACTCGGCGTGAACTCGGCCTTTCCTTTTATGTTTCCCACTATTCCCTAATTTCAGATAAGCTCCTCCCCAAAGTCTTTCTCTTAGCGATGTATTTCTATGTGTAGATAGCGCAGCGGCTGTTTTCCTCTTTTTACAACAAACACTCATCAGAGCAAAAAACCAATATGGGAGCGGACAGCTCCATTCATGCTATCACAGATCAAACACGCTTCCTCCTCAAGAGGGAATTCAACCATGAGTTCTTCATCTCTGCTGCAGCGATGGCGCCACTTAGCCGCGGCGGCGGCGGCGGCAAACATGTACCTATGTTTTCTTCCTCCCCCCACAGGAAGTGTCAGATATTCCACTGGCGGCCATGTTTAAGAGAGAGAGCTTAAAAAAACAAAAAAACATCAACAGTATCTCCCTGTGTTATTGTTGTTGAAGGGGAGGAGCCACACAAGAAACCCAGAGTGTGACCGGGGGCCAAACTCACTTTGTTACATCGAGACCTGCTTTTATCAGTCCATGAAATGATGGACAACATCTTATATATGATTTATCTATCTCGTCTTTATTTCAGTAACAATGACTCCAAACATCATCCTATCCAGAAACTCAGGTGGATGTGAAAACAACAAAACTTTATCAGCAGTAATTATGACAAATGTGTGTCAGGAAAATAATTTAACATTCTGCACAAAGGAAATGTATTTGACAATTTGCTTTGATTTGTAGATAATACCATCCATTTGAATAAATACAATAAGTTCCCCTATGCTCAGGAAAAAAACACTAGGGTGGTTTTCTAAAAGAGGGACTTTTATTTTGAAGGCCAAGAAAGCCAGGGGAGGTGCTGTGAACTGAAGCTTCCGGATGCGTCTGCGCTTGATTAGGTTCCATCCTCACAGGTAAACATCGAGCGTGACAGAATCACACACAGGTAACTTAAGCATTTCAAAATAAAAGCATATATTATGTAATCTTTTCTAACTTGCTCCTCAACTGATACTGAAGTCACTGCAGATAACACACACACACACACACACACACACACACATAAAGCAGCTCTCTAAAAAGGCAGAATCTCAGCGCAGAACATGAAAGAAAGAATCTATTTTTGAACCAAATTGACTTTTAATCTTCAGTATCTACACAGAGAAGCACAATCAGGCACCGCGCCTTTAAGTTGCATCACAGACGGCAGCATGTGTCCCACCAGGGTTTAGAGCAAGTTTAAATAAAACCATCAGCGCTTATCGTTTCTCTTTTTCAAAGAACATTCGGACGGGATATCTGAAGCTATCCACTCATCTTTTTAAAGATGCGACTCAGCACATTTACAAACTAGTATCGATAAACCTGATCAACGATTCATGACCCGTCAGTATTCCACCGCCGTGACCTTAAAACGCCATCGCCCAGGAAGCGCCGTCAGTATCCCTCCGCCTCGGAGGCGGAGTGATAAGTAGTTCCTCCTCTGACACGTAGATCCGACTCTCATGGTGCGAAGGAACAGCCACATCACTCATTCCCGAGTTTCCTGTGAGGAGACGAGTGTTTGGGTAACGGAAGATGCTAAGGATGATTCAGGCGGCGGGTAAAAGGAGGCGGAGTTCAAATGAATGACTTTTGTTTTTTAAATTCAATATTGTATTTAATTTCGTACTTTTGAAAAAAAGTACAAAATAAAATTTGTGTTCATCCATTTTA
>JAFBJT010111524.1:33361-43936 GCA_016785325.1 Chascanopsetta lugubris
CACACCGCTTTGAGAAGCTGGAGTGTTTGTGTGTGTGTGTGTTTGTGTGTTGCATATGGAAATGACATCTTTGTCCATGTCTGACTGAAAACCGACGGGCTGTATTTTTTCCATTTGTGTTCAAGGACATCGACAGTGAGCGGCCCATGATGCAGGTTGGACAGTACGTGTTTGCAGGAGAATATGAAGGTATGAATGAACCTTGGAAAAACAAAAATAAAGGTCTACATATGTACGAGTACCACTTCAACCTTTCACAAAACAGGCTGTTGTGTTGGAAACGGGTTTTCTGATGTATACGTACGTGGCTCACCTCATTTCCCATTTCACTCTTATGCATTAAATGTTCTTTCAGCTCTCGTCGTTCATCTCCTCAGCGTCCCTGATCGACCATTCCTTTCAATCTTTGTGTGACGCAGCACTTAAACCTATGTCCAAGGACAACTTTTGTTTCTGTACTGAAAAATGAGTGCAAAAAGATCTTTGAATCAACTGGAAGTAATTGCAAACATAATGTTATAATGTAGAAAGTACAAATAAAAAAATAAAAAAGCAAAACAAGATATATTATTTTCTAAAGCACTAAAAGAGCCTGAAGTTTTTCCATTTCTATTCCTTCCTCTTGAAAGACACTTTGGGAACTTGTGTGCTGTTCGAGGAAGAACCCTCAACAGGTGAGGCTCCTCCCCCTGAGCTTTTCTCATTGTTTATTGTTGTGTTTATTGCAGGTATTTGTTGCGTTGTGTGTTTTTCTTATTCCTTTCTTCCCTCTGGCCCGTGTCTTCAGGAAAAGATGACAATGTGCCAGAAGTCAAGTACATGTGCCACACGGTGAAGAAGCTGATGATGCAGCGGATCTTCCTCAACGACAAGATAGAGGCTGAAACCAGCAACGGTCAGTCAGAACAGCTGAAGTCAATACTCTCCACTCAAGTTATCCCTTCCACACTGAATATGGCAGTTTTTTTATGTTTTGTTCTTTATCTCAGCAGGAAGTGCTGATGGTGGTGAACAGGACGCCAACACTCTCCAGGCAAAAGGACAATCCCCGACACAGACACAGGAAGTAACAAACAGCACTGAAAAATAACCGGGACTATGTTTTTATTCGGCTACACCTTGTTTTTTTTAAGGAAAGGAATACATACTTGTAAATAAACCTTGTAAATAAAGTAAATACTACACCTGCACCTTTGGTTGTCATTTGTTGTCTTTTAACTATGTATTTAATGTTTTTGCATTCTTTGTTAAAATGATGAAATTAAGCACGACATTGAGTGTGTGCTCACTTGGAGGCTGCGAGTCCCTTTTATGAATGAACGGGGTTTTGTTGACTTTGAGGACGTGGCGGTTTTCGGCCAATCCAATCACCGATGTTCCTACTGAAGTGGACCAATCAGCGAGCGACATCGCACTCGCCTTCGCGGCTCCCGATTGGTCGCTCGGCATTTTAGTGTCGGAAGTGCTTGGGTGTGTTTCCGGGGGGTGGTACTTGGACTGCAACGACGAACTTCACTGAAGACACCGGGTGAGTTTCTCTGCTAACTGTCTCAGTAAAACTTGAAAATTAACTCGGAAGTATTGATTTAAACTGTTACGCTCAAAAAGAGGCAACAGAAGCAAAGTGTATATGTGTCTGTTTCCCTCCAGCGAACGTTTGAGATAGCAGCTAAAACCAAAGCTATGCTAGGTTAGCTTAGTTTCTAACCTTGGCTCAGATTTGTAACGGTGCTAACTGGAAATAACTTTTAACCACTGCGGTGTTCCACTTGTACTAAACACTTTAACGCAGTAAAGGTTTTGCCTCGTGGTGATGTACAAATGGTGCCGTGTCACTGTGTGTGGTGAATGTAACGGTTCTCTTGATGTAGACAAATAGTACTTTAAAAACATGTTTGCCCCAGTTTTAGAAATGTTCACTGTTGTTGCGATGACAGTAAAACACAAGTCTCCAATTTTGAAAACAGCCGCCTTGTGTCTGAAAAGTTTCCATTTAAATCCGAACCGTGGTTTCAGCTCGTGACGTGGAAGAATTGGAGGCTTGGCAATGCAACATTTATTCATGGTCAATCTGAGCCACATGATAAAGGGTCAGCTGATCCTGGTTTTTCAAGGCTTTAGCAGAGTTAATGTAGAATTATAACGATTTGTAACTAATATGCATTCCGAGTAAAAATAGAAATTCTAAAAATAAATGTAGGATTCAAGAAAGAAAAAAAACCTGATCTGGTTTAAAGGTTTGTCTTGTGAAATGTACAGTTTTGAAAGTTAGATCTGTATCAGTGATCTCAAAAAGTAAACGACGACACAAATAATAGTCAATATTCTGCCTTTGATGTCATTCTCTCATCAAAGGAATAATTAGTGCTGTAATATTCTCCCTTTTAATCACTATGCTAGTTTATTCACCGGCTGCTGTCTCTGTTCCACTATCCACTCTTGTTCACTTGATACATTTTTCATTTGAATTTTAAACCGATAAACCTGTATCGGCTCTTCTGCTGAAAACAAAATCAGTTGACCCTCTCTTTAGAAAGGTATAACTTTAAACTGAGCTGTGGTCAAATCATGACAACCAATGGAGAAGTGGCTGCACTTGCAGAGTCGTTGCATCAGACTTGCAGCCAGGTCTCCCTCGTAAAACCAACACCTCAGTGTAGTTTGTGTCATATAAGCTGAAATCATGGTATCCGGTCCAAATCGTTATAAACAGTGATGGGCCGACTATTATTTACACTTTTCCCAGTATTCCTGAGCTTAATGGGTGGAGGTAATGTTGCATCAGGTCTGCCTCGCACCGAACCATTGAGCACTTGCTCGCAGCATGAGTCATCCCCTTCTCATCTAGCCTGTGGAAAGCTGAGTAGCGCCCAGTTAAAAGCCTTTGTCCCGTGTCTTTGTCCAGACGGTGTTCGCACGTACACAGGATGGAGCTGCGGCCGCTTTTGATGTGCTTTGCTCTCTGCGTGGTGTACGCCACCAGCAAGCCCACGGAGAAGAAGGACCGCGTGCACCATGACGATCCCCTCAGCAACCGGGAGCACGACGACAACGAGAACTTTGACTACGACCATGAGGCGTTTCTGGGGCAGGAGGAGGCCAAGACCTTTGATCAGCTCACGCCAGAGGAGAGCAAGGAGAGGCTCGGGTAATTACACTTTGTCAAGCCGAGTGAGTGAGCGTGTGTGTCTGTGTGTGTGTGTGTGTGTGTGTGTGTGTGTGTGTGTTCTTAATAGCTGTAATGGGAAACACAACTGCAATAAACATTTTTAATTTCACCATTAGGATCAAGGTCCAAATCTGGCTAGACGGGGAGTCGATCTCTAGTTTTACTCCAGTAGTTTTACCTCTAACAGTGGTTTTAATCACCTTTTTTTTTTTTTAACTGCAGGGCCTCCCTCTAATTTTAATTGTTTCATTGCGCATGTAATGACCTAGTTTGACCTCAGGGAGTGCCAAAGTTCATCCGAGGTGACGATGCGCTGACATTTTCGAGCCCACCTCTCTCTTGCAGGAAGCTGGTCGACCGAATCGACGAGGACAAAGACGGCTATGTCACGGCCGAGGAGATGAAGCGCTGGATCAAACACGCTCAGAAGAGGTGGATCTATGACGATGTGGATCGACAGTGGAAGAGTCACGACCTGAACGGGGATGAATACGTGTCTTGGGAAGAGTACAAGAACGCCACCTACGGATACATTCTGGGTACGGCTGCTAATAAACACAGGACACGAGTAAAAGCTTTTCGGAAGCTTCACACGTGGTGTAAGGCCGTGACCTCTGATTTGCAGATGACCCCGACCCCGACGATGGTTTCAGCTACAGGCAGATGATGGCTCGTGACGAGAGGAGATTTAAAATGGCCGACGAAGACAACGATATGAAAGCCAACAAGGAGGAGTTCACAGCGTTCCTTCACCCCGAGGAGTATGAACACATGAAGGATATTGTAGTGCTGGTCAGTCACACTCGGACTCTCACACACACACACACACACACACACACACACACACACACACACACACACACACAGGTGTTAAATTGGGACACAAACACTATCTTTTTTTTGTGACTCACTGCCTTGTGTTTTCCTTTCTTCCTACAGGAGACAATGGAAGACATAGACAAGAACGGAGATGGTTTAATTGATTTAGATGAATACATTGGTACGTTGGCAGTTGCCATATTTCTTTTTGACATGTTTTCTGTTTGCAAACCAAGACTCATAGCTCTGAAAGGAAGCTCCTCTGTAATCTGCCTGTTTTGTAACATGTGTTTCAGCCCATTTCGACATTTTCACAACGCCTCTGCAACGTCTCACTCACGGCCTGTGTGCTCTTTGTCGTCTCTCGTCCAGGTGACATGTATAACCAAGATGGAGACGCCTCGGAGCCAGAGTGGGTGAAAACGGAGAGGGAGCAATTCTCTGAATTTAGAGACAAAAACAAAGACGGGAAGATGGACAAGGAGGAGACCAGAGACTGGATCCTGCCAAACGACTATGACCACGCTGAGGCCGAGGCCAAACATCTGGTGTACGAGTCAGATGCAGACAAAGTATGTCAAGTGGAGACTTCGTATTATTTTGTGTGCATGTCTGAAACCATACATTCAGTTATGGTCGTGCATAAGTTTAAGGTGATATCATCTTTTGTCTGAAATACAATTAAAAAATGTTCAATAATGCTGATGTTTTATGGGGGAATAATCCCCTGAATATGCAAATTACTGTTTTCATTACATATCATGACAAAGTATTCTCATATTTCTTCTTCCAGGACGGCCGTTTGACCAAGGAGGAAATCGTGGACAAGTACGACCTGTTCGTCGGCAGCCAGGCCACCGACTTCGGAGAAGCTCTAACTCGACATGACGAGTTCTAACTCCGCCCCCTCCCCCCACACTCCTCCACAGACTTTGTGTTCATCTTGTTTTTCCACCGTACTCCTCCGAGAGTAGATTCAGACAGGATGAGGTCGTCTAATCCAATGCCACGGACAATAATTTATTTAGATGTTTGGTTTTATTTGGGGGGGGCGGGACTTAGTCCCGTTGTACACAACATTTTAAGTCACGTGTACATGCTCGGCCAGTGTGTCCTCATTGCTGAGGTGTGTGTAACAATGGGATCCATCGCCTGCCTTCGCTCTGCTTCCACCCACTTCCCCTCGTCTTGTCTCAGTTAGGCCACAGAACAAACCGTGTCGGATCACAAATTATTTTTTTTTAAATGAAATAGCAATTTTTGTTACAAAACTCTCGACAGAACAAATTTCCTCTTGCAGTCCCCACATTATTACGTCATGGCATTTTTCTCTGCACTGCACTGGACTGTTGAAGAGAACTGATTCGTCGAATCTCCTAATCAGGCCCAGACTCAACAATACTAGTTGCTGATTTGTTTGTTTTGTTGATCATTTCTTGTGTAAGTTGCATGTTTTTGGAAAGAAAAGAGCGGTAATATTAAATTCCAGCGACAATGAAGGCTATTTGAACGGGTGCAATACAGTATCGTCAGTGGGTTTGACCTGTGTTTGCCTCAGTGATACTTCCTCAAAGGCCACGTTCACACTACCAATCTGAAGTTACTCGTATCAGATCTTTATTCTGATGATGTGACTCCCATCAGATTTTTTTTCGGGGCAGTGAGGACATCTGACGTCTGATGCTCAACTCAGATTTTCATTAGCAGATTTGCATTCATTCGTTTCGCGGCCCAAGATTCTGCGTTCAGATCTCTATCTGACGCGTCCGTTTGACCATTCGCGTGTGTTGAGCGTCGTCGCCATCGGCCGCAGTCTTGGCAATATACACCTTAACTCGAAGAAGACTAAGAGCTAAGGATGTTCTCCTGCTGAATGCCGAGTTGTGGTTTTCTGTTGTTGTTGAGGACGTGTGTAAAAAAGGTCTCGGCCAGTGTCGTCAGGGGACGATCACATTCACTTGAAAAAGCAAACGGAAGAAGCTTGTTGTTGTGACCGTGAGCCATCAAATGGCTGGTGTTGTGAACGGAGCCTCGGGCAGCCATGTTGACTCGAGCAGTGGCTGCTGCTCTCGCTGTCTAGACGCCATGGATCCTTTGTCCTCAAATTTTCACCCTCTCTCACCTCAATGGTGTGTGTGTGTGCGTGTGTGTGTGTGCGTGCGCCTGTGTTTACAAGTGAATCTGTGTGTGCACATGCTATCCTGATGACTGACCCTTCCCTCTCCGGCTTTGGTTGATTCACTTATTTGCGTGCCAAGCAAAAACAAATCGTCCTTTTTATTTTTCTTTTTTTTTTTTAGTAATCGGTTTGAAATGCTACTTCTACTTCCCCCTCGTTCCCTCCACCTCCTTGTTTTCACCACCATTTATAACCACTGCTGATACTTTTTATGCTCTACTTTAATGTATATGACAATGTTTTTTTACAGGCTCACTGCAGCAACGAGCGTTTTCACGAGTGACTTTACTGTATATAAGTTGTTGGTCTGCAGACTGAGCACTCTAACAAGCAGGTCCTTTTTTGCCATTGAGAAGAAAGTCTCAATAAAAACATACAATTGGAAGCTCTCGTCTGTTGAGGACGTTCTTTTGACTTGCGCTTTAGGACGTGAATTGATTTTGAGTGTGAATTCGAGGTGTCGAGTTCTGAGCGTTGACTCGTCTGCGCCACTAGAATTGAATAGAGTATTACAGTTATCTTCATTCTCACCCGGCTTCCTGTCCCCTCGGGGAATGTGCTGTCTCATGGTTTCCTCCAGGCCGTTGACCCACTGAACCTTGGTTTGTTATTTCAGACGCGTTTCCTCACCATCAGCTTTAGATGAACACCCTGTTCCCTCCTGTTCCATAATAAGTCAAATATCAGCATAGTATCACTATTGTCCTTAGCTGTGCACCACTCTATACTTTATCAAAGTATCGTTATTGATATCAGAATTTAAGCACAAACAACAAAATCCAATTTCTTTTATTATTTCCACGTGATTTAATGACATTTTCTATTTATTATTATGACCTGGCAGTTCTCTTTACCCTCCACCGGAGGGTGCCACAGCCTCCTCATCCACCCCCACATCCCACTGTCTTGCTTTAAAAAAAAAAAAAAAATAAAGTCAGTTCTTGACTGTCCTTTTCTGGCCCCTGTGCCGTTTGGACACTATCTCCTCCTTTTCCATGACTCGGCACAATCTTCCTTGCTGCGTGATGCGTTCACTGTCGGTCTCTCAGCCGCACAGGCCTCACACCCTATAGCAGTCAGTCTTTGTGCCGTGCCACGGTAGCCTCACTTGAATGTGATGAAAATGGGGTTACACCGAGTCAGGACCCTCAGCAGCTCTTCATCTTCCGGGTCCAACTCGTCGTCACTGATCTTACTCGCGTCTTCGTCCCCCGGGGGGCCGTCGTCGTCGTTCTCCTCGCCCTCCCGCCGGGCGTCCGGAGCGTTGCCCGAGTTCACCGAGGCCCGTCCATCCTGAGGCGGACTGCCGGCGTCCGCGCCCGCCTGCCCCGTGGCCAGCTCCGTCCGGTCCAGCGACGTGCAGGGTTCCTCTGCGCTCAGAGACCGACACGGTGTCCGCACCGGTGTCTCCAGAGGGGTGTAGAGCGGCGAGGCGTCCGCGTGCACCAGTCTGGCCTTTAAAGCCGCCTGCTCGGGGGTGGGTGGGGGCGTGGCCACCTGTTTGGGGTGGGACAGCAACGGCGAGTAAGGGGGCGTCTTCACGCGAGGCTTGCGGAAGGGTTTGTCGATCTCCGCCAAAGCGATGCGGGTCGGGGCGCCGCTGGTCGGAGGCGACGGGCTGGAGACCTGCTCGGGGAGGTCTTCGCCGGCAGGTCTCTGCGGGTCGGACCGGGCGAGCGGGGTCGTGGGGCCCGAGGGGCAGTCGAGTCCCGGTGCCAGAGGGTACGTCGGCGAGGGAGGGGATGAATCGACGGATGACACCGACGTCTTCTCCGTCGGCGTCGTGTCAGCGGGGGCGAGGCTGCAGGGCGAGCCTCTGGGCGGCGAGCCAGCGCTTTCCTCGAAGGTCACCGGGCTGCAGGCGGCGTCCGCCGGGGTGAGGCTGCTGTCGGGGGCGGCGGTCGGTGCCGGTGGGGCGGGGGCTTGCACGCGGGGGAGGTCCCGGATCGTGTACATCGCAGGTTTATCGGTGAGGCTGAAGGACGGGTTGTAGGTTCCGTACTCTTCGGGAGCTTCCTCCATGTGTGGCATGGTGGTGCGGTGACTCACCTGAGGATGAACCACGGCCGGTTAATGATGGAAACAATGCTGAGAAACTCAATAAAAAAAACATACGGGAAATGTATTGTTTATAGTGACACCTGTGGCAGCGAAGTGACCTACAGTCAGCACTGCACAGTGAGACATCAGGGCTTGCCGGGGCTCTAACCATGGCAACCCACGGTAACCATGGCAACCCTGCTCCGACACAAGCTAGCGCGCATGCAAATCAAGAATCGTGTGGAGTCTGCGTTGCGGCAGATGCAAGTTGTTTGTGTGCGGCCTCCATTTTGGAGCCATTTGCCAGATGACGATGACACCTCAAGTGTTCAGGACCACAGATGAGGCGGCGGGCCACATGTTGCACCAATGCCACACCCCCAGTAGAGGGCGACATAAACCACTTCACATGATAATTGAATAGAACCCAATTCAGGTAGTGAGCAGCGCATGAGTGACAGGGAAACTCCCAAGAGACAAGAATGAACTCACCAGGTGGAACCAGCGTAAACTCTGCGGAGAGGTGAACAGAAGTATTTCAGAGGTGAAACATCAACAAACGCCCCTGAACCTGAATGTCGGTCAGAGCTCCTCTCACCACATTGGGGTGTTTGCCCTGGGCCACGCAGCCCCTCTCCAGCGGATCCCTCTTGCCCCTGCGCCTCCTCTTCAGCCACATCGCCACCGACAGGACGCACCCCAGCAGACTCAGGAAGACGGCGCTCAGCAGCAGGGCTTTGCCCACGGTGCAGCTGATCTGCCGCTCGTCCCCCAGGGGTCCGCGAGGAACTGCAGAGGAGCCCGACACGGGGTTAATGCACCTGCAGCCTCGTCAGTGTAGATGTGACTCACCTGAGAGAGAGAGGGGGGGGTGGGCGGGGGCGGGGGCAGGGGGGTGGGAACTCACTTGATTGTCCTTCAGTCAACACCTCGATCAGCACGGTGGTGAAGGTCACGTCTCCCGACTCCTGGTCTCTGGCCTCGACCTGCAGAGTCACAGATCACATACGGCCCGAATGCATTCAGGGCTTTTCCATAAGAGACGAAGATAAGGTAAGATATCTTATTTTTTCTTTTTTTTTTAATTTTTTTTATAAAGTTGTTGTTTTAGCTTAAAATCTCACCCTTCACTTATCATAAGATCTTATTACCTTGAAATGAGGCCTTAATATTTACACCAGGGAGCCGATCCTCTCTACGGAGGCGGCCATTTTGCACCACCATCCTTTTGACTTCCAGTGATGCCACAGGTGCTCTGACATGCGTGGGGGTGGTAGAATGAGCGACAGGGTATTCAACTGCAACGCGGAGCTTCGCCACCAGACGTCACTCGATCCTACACTCTGCACTTTTTACGATATCGTAAGCTTTAATAGATAACGCTTGATTTTAGTTATGGGTCACAGATTTCAGTTAAAGTTTCCATCACGTAACCTCACGTCATCATGTCTCATGTCCTCTCCGTGTGAAGTGCACGGTACCGTCGGTGTGTGTGAGGCTGACCTGCAGGGTGTGTGTGTGAGGCTGACCTGCAGGGTGTGTGTGAGGCTGACCTGCAGGGTGTGTGTGAGGCTGACCTGCAGGGTGTGTGTGAGGCTGACCTGCAGGGTGTGTGTGAGGCTGACCTGCAGGGAGTGTGTGAGGCTGACCTGCAGGGAGTGTTTCTCTCTTGGTTGGAGTCGCGCGCTCCTGGCGATCAGAAGTCCGTCCCGTGTGATCTGGTAAACGTCCGTGTGGTTCGACGTGGGACTGAAGCTGAGGTGGATCATGGGGTTGAATCCCTGTGAGCGAGAGGACGAGAGAGGAAGGTGACTATCGGAAACACAGAGATGCAGTCATCGAGTGTGTGTGTGTGTGTGTGTGTGTGTGTGTGTGTAACCGTCACCTGCTCAAAGTCCTGGTCGTGCACGTGCAACATCAGCACCTTGCCGCCGTACGTGCTGACCAGCGAGGCGGCCATCTTTGCGGTGGTGACAAAGCCGTGATACTCGGCCTTGTCGAACTCTGGAGGGAAGTGGTTCGCTGCCAGGATTCGCACCAACACGGTGGCGAGGGAGTATTTCCTGGGGTCGTCGTCCTGATACGCCTGAGCCCACACGGACAGAGAGAGAGAGAGAATACAATTAGGATTATAGACATAATCTGTAATCTCATTTAGAATTTAGAATGAGCGTTTGACCATAATCTGAAGCTGCAGCGTTGGAGTGGCGAGTCTGTCCGTCACCCCCCGAGTCAGTTTCATCTGCCCCGAGTCCGTGTCCATCAGGAAACGACCGTCATCGTCTCCTGAGGATGTAAACAAACATGGTTCGTGTGCGTGTGTGTGTGTGTGTGTGTGTGTGTGTGTGTGTGTGTGTGTGTGTGTGTG
>JAFBJT010111524.1:78955-91252 GCA_016785325.1 Chascanopsetta lugubris
CTGAGAAGGGGGGGGTGGGGGGTTGGGGGGTGGGGGGTGGGCTCACGGACCACCAGGGTTACCCCCCCCCCACACTCTTCAATATTTACTTAAACTTTCATGGTTTGGCTCAGGTCCTGCAGGGCCGTGGTCCCGCCTCCTTCACACCCCAAAACCAGCACAGAGCAAAACAAAACAAAAAATGGTTTCCTCCAGCGGCCGACGACAAATATGCAACATCCTGGACACACACACACACACACACACACACACACACTGGTCAATCCCCATTGGTCAGTTTGACCTCTGGGTGGGGTCGAGCAAATGGGAATGAGTGCACCTATAACTTTGCCAGACGATTTCAGAAAACCAGGAGAATCATCCACATGTAGGGTCAGTGTTGGCTCGGTGACCATGTTACCATGGTAACCTGCATCGTCATGTCATGTCATCTTCAACCGCTTGTCCAGCAAACTGGGTCACAGGGTATTTCTGCCCGTGCGCACAGGGCCACTGGGGGTTCCAGTGTCAGGGCCAGTGACACGGCAGCAGGATCCGAGTGGGATTTGAACCAGTGACCTTTTGCTTCCAAAAGGCAACTGCTCTAACCACTGATCCACTGCCCCCCCCCCCACCCCCACCCCCACCCCCGCATCATTATCTCCACCACTGGGAAAGGGGACACTCTAAACAGCAAAGCACATCCATAAAAGACATCTATAAAAGTTGGGAGGGAAAATGGACACTCGGCCTCTGGAGGGCAGGAAGATGGACAACGCAACCCCCGCCCCCCAGCCCCCTCGCCCTCCGCCCCCCGCCCCCCCACAATGTG
Source organism: Chascanopsetta lugubris (assembly GCA_016785325.1). NCBI lineage: Eukaryota > Metazoa > Chordata > Actinopteri > Pleuronectiformes > Bothidae > Chascanopsetta > Chascanopsetta lugubris. Next base: position 79,767 of record JAFBJT010111524.1, read on the forward strand.
TCTGGGTGAGGCAGCAAACTGCTGGGGGAGGAATGCTGTGGACGTCTCTCTCTCCCCCGCAGGTAACGACGAGGTTGTTGTTGTACAAACCCCCGAGGGCTCGTCTCACTGTCCATCACCGCGTCCAGACAACAGATAATGACATCACACATGTGTTTTCCTCTGACACACACACACACACACACACACACACACACACACACACACTGACTTCCCACAGAGGTCTTTTTTCAAACTGTGGAAAAATGGAGGCAGGTTTTATGACCCGTGTTCCCCGTCCTCCTGTAAAAATCACACCCGCCATTTTCCAGCATCATGGGCGGCGCAGCCAATGAAAACAAAGCAGCATGTGGAGACGAGACAAGGCCAACAAAGAGAAAAGGGGAAAGACCTGCAGGTCTATTTTATACATATACATCATCCACCGACCCTCACCTACACACACACACACACACACACACACACACACACACACACACACACACGTTTCAGAGCCTCGGAGAAGTTCTCATGGCTTTTCAGTGGTAATCCCACCTGGCAATCTTCCAGAGTGCTCTGCAGGCACTTTGTTTTGAGGGGGGGGGTCTTCTGTCTTTCGGGCGTCCGGCCCTGCAACATCACTGCGAGGACCCACCGCGCGTGTAATTTCAGATTTACCCGTGGAAAGCTGCTCCTCTGCCCGGTGCCACAAACGGCACCGTTTTACACACGAAGACAGAAATCAATGAGCAAAAACATGCTTTTATTTTGAAATGCTTCCATTTCCCACGAGTGAGATTCTGCCATGCTTGATGTTTACATGCAAGGAAGCGACGGCTAGCCTCCGGCAGCCTCTGCTCTTCAGCTCCTCCCCCTCACTTTATTAGCCTTCAAAATAAAAGTCCCACTTTAGAAAACCACTCCCATTTATTTACAGTTATTTTTTGTATTTCTGAGGATTGATAATATTTGTTATTGAAATTTGTATTTGAGGGAACTGTTTATTTTGGGGGGTGGTGGGGTGGGGCGGGGGGGGTTGTCTTTCCATCTTTTGAGGTCCGGCCCTGCAACAACGACCAGGAGGACCCACCGCGTGTGTGCACGTTTTTTTCTTTATGTAATTCCATATTTACCGGTGGAAAGCTGCCAGCAGCCTCCTCCTCTGCCCTGCATGTGCCGTAATTGTGATTGTCATGCTCTCTATTGAATTATGCCATTATGTGAGCGAGGGGAGGGGAGGGGTGGGGTGGCTGAGGGTGGTGGGGTGGGGTGGGATTGCAATTCGCCACTCCGTGAGCCTTGAAGATGAGAGCGGCGGCAGGAGACGGCAAAGTGGCCCTGTGTCCTGTGAGGTCCCGGCATTGTGCGGCGGGATTCATGTGCCACGTCGGATTAGTGCACAACAAGGGCTGAGGGGAGGCAGCGGGACGGGGCCCGTTGTCCTGGCGCTCTGCCGGCGACGCAGGCTAACCAGGGCGATTTGCGCGGCTAAATCAAAAGCAAGTGGCGGTGACACCGAGGGCTCGGCAGCGCACGGAGCTCTTCCGCGGGCGGCGCCCCGGGAGCCTCAGTCACTCCCGGTTAACGGGAAGAGCCGGTGAACCTGCGAGCGGGAGCGAGCTCGGACCCTAACGCGCCGCAGATGTGTTCGTCTCGCGAATCACACGTTTGACCGAGGCCGCGCCGTTTTCCTGCCGGGACGATTGGACCTGATGGGCAAAGGGGGAGGAACGGGAAACGGGTCCGTCCGTCCGAGGGCAGGGGCTCGAGCACGGGCCGCGCCGCTTTGTGCGAGGAGCTACAGGCAATATTAGGCGAGATGCGCTTTTATTTTGAAATGCCTCCGTTTCCCGTGTGGGTGATTCGGCCATGCTTGATGTTGTTTACGTGTGAGGAGGCAGGTAGTCCTTCCTTCACAGTGCCTACCCCCTCTTGCCTTCAAAATAAAAGTCCTACTTTAGAAAACCACCCCCTTCATTTATAGTTGTACTGTATTTCTGAAGCATAACGGGGCTGTTTATATTCATTTGAATGAACTGGTACAGTTTACAAAACAAAACTCTTATTTTGAAATATATATATTTTTTGGACACACATTTGATAATTACTGATTAAAAACTTTTTTGTTTTCACATCAGACAGATCAGGTAATAAGAAAATAAAGATGTTAAAGATAATATATAAAGAAAGAAATATTTTACATTTATATTAAATTTTCAATCATTTCATCTTGATACAACAAAGTTTCTTTGGCCCCCGGCAACAGTCCGCGTTTCTTATGTGGCCCCGCCCCCTGGAGAAATACTGGCCCCGCCCTGATCTAAGGGGTGGGCAGCACTCAGGCCTCCATCACTCCTCAAGTCATAGGGTCTATTATAGAAATTGGCAATGCATTACAATCGGGCTCCTGGCAGTGCCGGGGGGGCCGGGGGGCCTGGGGGGCGGAGCCTGCGGTGAGTCTATCCGACACAGTCGGTGGGATTTATCTGCTGTTATGATCAGACCCACATCAGACCTGCCCAAACACAGCTTATCTCCGGCCGGAGAGGGAGGAAGGAGAAAGCTGGAGATGTGCGAAGCGGGTCCAAATCACACGAGGGAGCGGGATGGAGACCTGACAGCCACCGCACCAAGCTCCGCCCCTCCGCCCCCCCGAACCCCCCCCCCTCCTCGGCTCCATCGCTCGAGGAGATGCTATCACTCCGCCCACAGACGAGATTTCTTGGGTGACTTCAAAGCGCGTTGGCTAAGTGTTTAGAGGAATGCGATGGAAACAGGAAAATAATGTTCTGATTTCTGTAAACTTTATAACATCTGCTTCTGCTTAGCTGCCGGTGCAGTGTGAAGCGGGAGGGGGGGGGGGAGGGGAGGGGGCGGGGCTCCGGGCCCACGCGCTGACACCGATGACGCCCGAGAACCACAAATAGTCCCTTTCCTTTGAAAAGGTGCAGTGTGTGATATTTTGTATCATTTTTTTTTTTTTGAATAAAAATAATTACAATACATTTACATTTCATGAATCCATAAGCAACTGAATGTTTTAGTTTTTTTCCTTAAATGAGCCCATTGATGTAGATTTACATGAGGAGCGGCTCCTCTCCACGGGGGCGGCCATGTTTTTTACAGAAGTAAAAGTGGACGCACTAAACATCTTTTGAGTTTGAATGACAACTGAGGTCGACCACAGCTTCTCCTGCATGTTCAGAGGGGCGAGGGTGAGCTGACGGATAATACAACACGCAACTTCACCTCTAGAGGCCACCAAGTCCTACACACTGCCCCTTTAACCAGAGTCCACGGGCAAAGTTTGCTTTGATTAGACTTGTATTTTTAGACGATGGTCTGCCTTTAAGCTCTCGCGGGCCACGTTTGGAGCCCGGTGCCACGGCTTTAACACATGTGCTGGAGACCGAGTGGAGTTCTCAGCCGTGTCACAGACCATTTGAAAACAGAAGGTGAGGACGGATCAGTTTAACCCTTTAAGACCCGACTTCCATCCTGTGTTTGTGTAACCTTCATCTGCGCTGGAGCTCCGAGGACGCAGAGAGTGGAAGAAGGAAAGGAAGCAGGCGAGGCCGCGCCGCTGTCCCACCAGGCCGGTGAGTAATGTAGCTGGCACCGTACGATCGCTCGCTCACACACACACACACACACACACACACACACACACACAGACCAACGCTGCTGCCTCTCCCTCCTTTGTGTATACACAAGATGACAAGTCGGGTTCTAAAAGGGCCCAGGCCCGATAACTCCATCACAGCCTTCTCATGCTAAGCGGGACGAGAGCGCCGCCGCCGCCGCCGTGTACACAGACACACACACACACACACACACACACACACACACACACACACACAGCATCCGACTGGCAGCCCCGGGGCTCCTGTCTCCCCTTCCCCTAACTCAATCATGCTCAGGTTTCACTCTCGCCCATCCGAGGCTAACTCGCTTCCTCTCTCTATCCCCAAAACACAACCCCCCCCCCCCCCCCCCCCCCCCCCCCCCCCCCCCCCCCCCCCCCCCGGCCCCCCCCCCCCCACACACACACACCCCCCACCCCCGTCTCCCACCACCCCTCCTTAAAAAATCCCACCCATACTGTATCTGCCCTTCACAGTCACAGACAGAAATGCATTATGTGTACACGATGTAGCATATCATTCCTCTACATCCCATAATAATCACCGTTTACGTGTAACGACATCACCGACTCGTCACTGACGGCGGCCTCGGCAAAGCCCACCGTACAACGGAGGGACGAGATGACAAACGCGTCCGATGACTCATGGCTTTTTTCCACGCGTCCTCACACAGACGCGTCTCTCAGCTCTTTTCTTTCAATGAGTTCTTTCACCGCGCTGAAGACGCAGTCATGGGAAAGGACCGTGTGCGTTTCACAGAGTGGCCACAAACTGTGATTAGTTACATGTTGGTGGTCGACCTGTTTAATCATGAATTAAAAAGAATAATAATCTTTTTTTGTTTGTTTTTTTTTTAGAAGAAGAAGAAGAAATGGCGCGGGGTTGAGCTCTTACGGTCAAATCCCCCAAAAAAATCAACAGGGCGATTTGAAGCCGTGTCTGATCCACGGACTGATGAGTGCAGAGAGCGTGACACACGTGCAGTGAGTGAAGAACACACCGATAAGTCAGTCGGCGCGTGAAGTCAGAGCTGGCTGCGCTCGGCTCGAACACAGAGTCCGAACGTTAACCCCGGTTCGACTCGGGTTCCCCCTCTTTTCCTTAACATGCTCTTTAAGGAGACATCCACACAAATAACATACAAACTAAAAAGGAAAAGTGTTGCATGACAAACCTTTGCGGTTCTCTGAGACTAACTCAAGCTGAACTGGAGGCGGGGGGAGGGGGGGGGGGGGGGGGGGTGTGGGGGGGGGGGGGAGGGGGGGGAGTGGGGGGGGTGGGGGGGCTAAGTCCTTGTCACGGCCCGAGTGAGGCTGAGCATGTGCCGGGTCCCACCCTGCTCTGTTCACTGTTAACCTGGACTTCACACATTCACTCGTACAAGGTGTGACAACGCCATGTTGTTTACAGCATTGTTGTACCTGCACATGTTTCAGGGTTAATTGCTCGCAGATGCAAAGAGGAGGAGGAGGAAGAGGAGGAGGAGGAGGAAGAGGAGGAGGAGGAAGAGGAGGAGGAGGAAGAAGAGGAGGAGGAGGAGGAAGAGGAGGAGGAGGAGGAGGAGGAGGAGACGAGGTGAAGGTGTTTGGCGCTGGACAAGTTCAGAAAGTGTTGCGTCGTCAGACTCACAGCTTGAACCGAGTTGGATATGAGGCCCGATATACGTTGCACATGTACAAGTCATTTGGTTCTTAAGTGGATAAACATGGCCGCCAAAATACGTCCTTATGTCATCATGAAGTATAATGGAATAATAAGACGGTGAGTAATGAATGCGAGTAAACCATCCTGAAGGATTTCACATTTGAAGTCAGACGACAACAGTACGATACATCTACCGCTACACATCCAGGGCGCCAGTGTCGGGGGCCCGTGTCACACTCCGGGCGGGATTCGAACCTGTGACTTCTGCCTCCAGAGGCAGCTGCTCAAAGGCCCCGCCGCCCCCCAAGTCACAGCAACATCAAGTGGAAATCTGACACGAATGAATCAGTATTCAAAGTCACGATGACAGTGAGACCGAGACACCTGACTGAACGAGGGTATAATCAGTTAGCGCTGACATGAGCCCTTTAATGTACATTTACATCAGGGGGGGGGGGCCTCTCTATGGGGGCTGCCATGTTTTTTTCTTCTTTGTTTTTTTTCCACTGGCAACTGGGAGGGGGGGCGGGGGGGGGGGGGGGGGGGGGGGGCTGGGGGGGGGGGGGGGGGGGGGGGGGGTTGGGGTCTACCGTAGGTTCTCCAGCACCAAAACCTTTACGCGCTGCACCTTTACACTCCGCCTCCCGCAGCTGACCCTGTCATGGCCGCTCGGACCCAAGTGGGAACGGGTAGAAAGTGACACCTTCACTCACCGGTGACCACCTCTGCCGGCGCCACCCACAGCCCCCCGCCGCCGCCCCCCCCCCCCCCCCCCCCCCCCCCGGCGCCCCCCCTTCACTGCCCGCGGTCGTGATGAATGGGCCCGAGCTCCATTCAGTTGCGGCCAAGAGCGAGTGCGAAGACACGGCAACGATGGGAGCGCGGCCCGGGCGGCGCAGCGTGGCAGCGCTGCTGCTGCTGCTGCTGCTGCTGCTGCTGCTGCTGCAGACCCTCGGCATTCTTCGGAACAATTTAGTCTAATTAGCATCAAGTCCCGGCCCATCCATCATACTGCTGCAGAAACATAAACAAAGTGTCAGCTGTAGCGTAACAAACAGATCGCCCGGCTACTTAGCACAAATTATTCTTACATGAAACGCAGCTTCTCAGGCAAATACACCACACACACACACACTCACGTACACACACACACACACTCCCTCCCCCTTCAGGCCATCTGGGGAATGGAGAGCGATTGAAATTGAAGACATGTGTTTGAGTCAAGTTCAACTCTCCAGAGAACCACAGTGGACACAGTGACAGTTTCCTCTGCTGAGCCGGTGCAACACACCCACTGTGAGTGTGTGTGTGTGTGTGTGTGTGTGTGTGTGTGTGTGTGTGTGTGTGTGTGTGTGTGTGTGTGTGTGTGTGTGTTATCTACAGCTATTTGAATTTCATGTTTCGGAGGAGGACTAAAGCAAATATAAAATTGTTAATAAAAAAACGACAGGAAAATATATAAAAAATTCATGAAAAATGAGACTTTTCTAAATAAGATAATTGAAAATACAATTGTGGCAGAATAAAAAAAAAAGACTTTCTAATGATTTATTAAAATTCAGTAGCAGCAAATACACTTATCCTTGTCTTAGTATTGTAGTAAACAGAAACTTAAAATAGTCTTTTAAGCTGAGGTTGTCACTTTTTTTAACTATTTCATTAATAAATTAAAAATAATTAAAATGAAGAAAACTGTCAAGTTAAAATATGTTAGAATTCCACGCATCGTTACGGCACAACATAAAAAAATTAATATAGAAATGTATTCCCACTATCTAATCCATATAATTGATATTTAAATATGTAAATATAAAATACAGAAATACACTTATATATAATGCAATCATTGAATGATTACTGACTAATGGAGGAGGGGTGGGATTAAATAAGCTTTATTCATTAAACAACACAAAATGAATATCTATTCATATCCATGTTTCATTCAAAAAATTAAAGTTACACCGACATGAATGACAATGTTCCTGCTTCCAGCTAAATCGTGAAAGGAGCAGATTCAACCCATTACATTTCAGAGCCGCTTAACGACTTTGAATCATCCTCATTTCAAAGGCGCATCGGCCCTGATGAGCGAGTCGCCTCCCATCGAACCTCAGACGACACAAAGTCAGCGCTTTGGACCAATCAGCACTCGACAACGTCAAAGCCGTTCTCATCACATCCAAAGAGCCGGTCTCAGCCCAACACACAGACGTGTGGCCACATGTAAAAACCCCGTCGGTCCCAAAGTCCCATTCACGTGTGTGTTCATCAACACATCAAAGCACATTAAAGCACATTAAAGCACATCAAAGCACATTAAAGCACATCAAAGCACATTAAAGCACAATCCTGCGCATTCTCATCACGGCTCCGGCTCTGCGACAAACAAGTGAGAATAAATGCGCTGGAATCAATTCAGACTTTAAGAAGAAGAAAAAAAAAAAAGAATGAAGACATGACATTACAAAGCTGCTGTTCTGCTGATTGGACCTGGTTATATGCTTGTATTAAGTGACCATGTGCTGAACTGGAGCCCCCCCCCCCCCCCCCCCCCCCCCCCCCCCCCCCCCCCCCCCCCCCCCCGCCCCCCACGGGCCCCCCCCCCCCCCCCCCCCCCCCACTCCTCCGCCCCTCCACATTCAGCTGCATTTGTCAATTCTCCATTTCCTCCTTGATGTTCTCCAGAGTGTGAAATACTTTACTAATTATCTAAAGGAAGTTTGGCAGCGGAGCGATTGTTGTTCTTAGAGAGCTGATGGCAAGTCTCACTCATCCCGGCCCAGGAACCACACACACACACACACACACACACACACACACACACACTAACACACACACACTAACACACAAACTCCCTGCTGTTAGCAGCTATTCAACAAAATAACAAAAATGGAGCAGTGGAACGTCAGCGCTGGCTCTCGTCGTCCTCCTTATATGCACTTACTCCTCATTACAGCTCACCGCAGTGTGTGTGTGTGTGTGTGTGTGTGTGTGTGTGTGTGTGGAACCATGGGAGTGGAGGAGCGAGGCTTTGACAGGCAGATTGCGGAGGAGCCGGGCGCCTGGGCCAAGGTGAGAGCGGAGGGTTATTCTAATCAAGCTAAACCTCAGAGTGATGTCATGCATGTGTTTGCTCATTAGGGATTCTTGTGCAGAGGCCAGGATGCAAATATGAACCCCTCTCTCTCTCTCTCTCTCTCTCTGTCTCGTCATCCCTTCTTTCCCAGAAGGCCGTTTGAGACGTTTTTAGAGTTTGGGGAAAGAGACTACAGCGACTAATAAACGGATTGGAGTTTCTGCGCGGAGCTTTCCGCCCCGTTTCCTCCCTGATGGCTCTCACTCTCGGCCGTTAAGCTTCTGAACTGCTCCCTGGCTCAGACCGTCGCAGCTCTGACTCGGCTCAGATCCAGTACACAACTGGACGAGGAGGACGAGGAGGAAGAGGAGGAGGAGGAGGAGGAGGAGGAGAGTGCCAGGGTTGTTTTCTATCCCAAATATTTTCCGACGCTGGTCGTTTGTCTGCATATGCTCGTCGAGTATCTGCAGGTTGTGCTGCCGAGGTCCAGTGTGATACACAGGTGAATGAACTGTCCGTCCATCGCTATTGGCAGAGATTGAACATAAAATTGCAATAGGTTTCGTTAGCATATCATTTGAAGAATCCCCAGAACATGAATATGTATTTATGTTTCCATGAGCCTGGAGATAAATACGTTGATTAATAAATTCATACTGTAAATATATATATATATATATATATATATATAGATAGATGTATATCCATATGTATATATAATTGATATAGAAATTAATATAAATTGTATTCTAGATTATGATACGATAATAAATCAAGAATAAAAGAAAATAAAGAAAATAAAGAAATGCATAGAACTTCACTAGAGGCTAAATTCAGCCAAATCCTGCGCACTGTACCTTTAAGATCATTGGAGAAATGAGGGCTGGGAGCGATGCAACATTCGTATCGACGAAACGACCGTTAAAGTTTCCGCTGAGCGTCGGTTATTTAGCTAAAGTCAAACTCTCATGACTCGTTTATCCAGTTCACATTGTATCTTGTTTAGAAATGGTTAAAATGATGACATCATTATTTATTATTATTAATTCATTATTATTCCTGGAAATAAAGAAAAAAAAAAGTTTTGGAGGAACCCACATTTGCTTTTCATTGTTCGATTCCGTATGTATGTATCAGCTTTACATCGTTTACCCAACAGGCTGTATATGATATTATGGGCTGTGCGTGTTTACGGGTTCACACAAACATTTGCCAACTACCGACAGAACGTCTGCAGAGACACAACAGAGGAAGCTGATCCACCACCACCTTCATCATCATCATCATCATCATCATCACCATCATGTGAGATGATGCAGCTCAGATCAGTGTGATCTCTGCTGACCAGCGAGAGAGAGAGAGCGAGAGAGAGAGAGAGCGAGAGAGAGAGAGCGCGAGAGAGAGCGAGAGAGAGAAGCTGCTGCATGTTCAGGTGCTGTTCATCTGGCAGAGTCTCTCAGAGTTTCAGCCTCAGGAGAAAGAAAACAAACGCTCTGATTCGCTTCCACATGAACAAGCTCCCTGCGAGGGGGGAGTGGGGGGAGTGGGGGGCGGGGGGCTCCAGCGAGCGAGTGGCCTCCAGGAGCCCGTCCAGCCGCTCCGGCCCCTCGGACCAGGACCAGGATGTTTGGGTTAGAAAATGACTTTGCTTTACTCCCTCTGCCCCCTTCTCTCTCTAATTGCCCCTGAGGTAATTACCTTGTCTCCTTTTCACTTCCCAAAAATCCATAGTGTTATTGTATCGAGTTTGTTTTTTTTTTCAAACCTAAAATTAGCTCGGATAATATTTTCACAACAATTAGGAAAAATAAATGTATGAAAAAGCAGAAGCTGCAAATGAATATCAATGAACTATTAAAATGAAGCGTCGAACAGCCGATGGGTTTACATGAGTCAGCAAAAAGATATTCCACCAGCAAAAACGTTTCCTCCAGTAATCACAATAAAAACATCTGCGCAACCTCACGACGTTTTAGCTATAGCGTCCATTTATGATGGGGGGGCGGGGGGGCGGGGCCTAAGCTTGTATGTCTGTCTGCCTGCCTTCCTCCAGCCAGAGGGGGGGTGTGGGTGGGGGGGGCTGATAGATTGGTGCAGAGTGCAGATGGTCCCCTGGGGGCCATAGATCAGACTGCAGCGGGTCCGAGCAGCATTATGAAACACACTCCAGGGGCCGGACATTCAGGGACGAGTGGAACACCAACGGAGCCCGGCGAAGATTTCGTCTTGTGCGGTAAAACGCCGAGGACGGAGGGAAAATGTTAGAGCGATGACTCCCACGTTAGATGCCCGGGCAACAAGGAGTGAGCGTGAATTTAAAGGTGCAGTGTGTGGGATTTGGTGACCTCTGGAGGTGGAGTTGCGTGTTGTATCCAACACTTCACCCTCATTCCTCTCAACGCGCAGGAGAACCTGTGCTCGACTTCGGTCGCCATTAAAACTCAAAAGATGTTTAGCACGTCCACTTTTACTACTGGAAAAAACATGGCGGCCCCCGTAGAGAGGAGCCGCTCCTCGTGTAAATATACATTAAAGGTGCAGTGTGTAAGATTTTGGTCATTTTTGTCATTAACAAAAATATTAACAAAACAATGACATACCAACATTTTCCTGAATTTATAATCACCTAAAAGTTTTATTTTTTCTCATCACCCTTAAATGAGCCTATTAATATATATTTACAAGGGGGGGGGGGGTCCTCTCTGTGGGGGCCGCCATGTTTTTATAGCAGCCAAGATGTACTAAGCAACAGTTTTAATGACAACTGAAGTCGACCACAGCTTCTCCTGCATGTTCAGAAAGTCGAGGGTGAGGCGATGGACACAACATGCAACTTCACCTCTAGAGGTCACCACATCTCACACACGGCACCTTTAAGGGTAATGGAAGAAAAATAAAACACTTAAGTAATTATAAATTCACGAAAATGTCAGTATATCATTGTTTTGTAATATTTTTTCCGAAGTGACAACAATGACCGAAATCGTACACACTGCACCTTTAAAAAAAACAACACAAAAACAGTTTCACCTGCGTAAAAACAGACAAGGTAAACAGGTTATTGTGGGAGTTGAAAAACGCTGACGTCAGCGCTTCACTGCAGAAACAGCTGTCTGTAGCGGGGGGGGGGGGTGTGGGGGGGG
>JAFBJT010111524.1:97428-107739 GCA_016785325.1 Chascanopsetta lugubris
CTCGCCCCCCCCCCATCCAATGTCACTGCAGCGGGTAGGGGGCGGGGCTTAGACGGTGATGGTCCATCCAGATGAGTAAAAATAGAAGCCTGATCTGGACAGTGGTCGGTCACACGCTGCTTGGCTCATCTCAGCTGTGAAATGAGCTCTGTGTAAAAACACACACACACACACACACACACACATACATGTACTGCAGAGAACACAGGACACTGCAGTATTTCGGCCTCATGGCTGAAATATACTATTCTGGGATGTTGTGTCCCCAAACATGAAGGAGACACAATCTGGGTCTGATTTTAAAGGTCAAGGTCATGTTTTCTAGTTGCTCATACAAGACTTCTTCTACTGCTGGTTTTGTAGACAGCACTGGTGATATTTGGGGTTCACTTTTCTCCAAGGACAGAGAATCTATCTTCCGACCTTCCTTCCTACCCACTTACCCAGCTGCCTACCTTCCTACCCCCCTTTTCCTGCATACTTACCCTCCTAACTACCTACCAACCTTCCTACCATCATACCTTCCTATCTTCTTACCTACCGACCCACCTGCTGCCTACTTTCCCAACTCCCTACCTTTCTCGTTTCCTACCTCCTACCTCCCTTCCCGCGTACGTTCCCTACTTAGCCACCTAGTATCTAGCTAACCTGCCACCCACCGAGCACCCTACTTTCCTCTTCACCTATATTGCTACCTGCCGACCGACCATCCAACCGTCCACTCACCTATCTACTTTCATCCATCCATCCCTCCATCATCCATCTATCCATCCATCCATCCATCTATCCATCCACCCCACACCCTGCCCTCTAAACTCCATGTCGCCTCCCCCTGCAGAGTCTGGGCGCGGCAGCAGTTTGAGGACAGTGGAGCATCGTCGGGTGCTCGTGAGGTGATCCACTCCCAGACGACAGCTGAGCTCCATGGGCGGACAGAAATAGGGGAGCATCGCTCCACGCCGCCTGTGCCCCTCTCCCGATCCCGGGGGGCCCATTACACGCTGGCATGATAACAATGGGTGTTTGATCGGCGCTAACTCGATTCCGACGCAGGGTGACAATGCTACGCGGGACATGTTGCAAAGGAACAGCGGGACTTAGCGTGCGAGGCGGCGCATTGGGTGGCGTGTTGCTTTAAGGCCAGACGAGCGCTGACGGCCTAGTAAGACGAGGCTATTTGAGTGACCCCGTTTCCTGGAGGAGAGGAGGCTAATAATAGGCCGAAATCTGGAGCTGTGGCGAGAGGCTGCGAGCGGGAAAAAAAAAAATACCAAAAAAAAAAAACACAGAGATGAATCATCACGTGCCAGCGATGGAAAAATGGGATCGTCCGGATGTGACGTGGGAAACAAAATGTCACGGTAGCGGGCAGGAGAGGAGCAGGTGAGGATGCATGCACACGTTAAAGGTGCAGTGTGTAAGGTATCCGACGTTTTTTGTCACACGCATAACCACCTAAATGTGCGACTTTCTTTTCACGTTACCCCAAACTGAGTCCTTTAATGTGTGTTGACATCAGGAGTGGGTCCTCTCTACGGGGGCTGCCATGTTTTTTTTTTTTACAGTAGCCCAGAGTGGACGCACAAAATATCTTCTGAGCTTTACTGGCAACTGAGGGCTACCATAGGTTATCCTGCATGCGAGGCGATGGACACAACATGCGACTTCATCAACAGATGTCGCCAAATCTTACACACTGCACCTTTAAAGGGTACGGAGGGAAAGAACAAGACATGTAGGTAATTGCGAAAAAGTCAGTATGTCATTGTTTTATAATATTTCTTTCTACCTATGGAAGTGACACGAGTGACAGAAATCGCACACACTGCACCTTTAATGTGTATATGCATCATTACCGGGAAGCATCTTTTGAGTTCTAATGACAACAGAGGGGCTACCATAGCTGCTCCCGCGACTCCACCACCAGGTGTCACCAAATCGTACACACTGCGCCTTTAAACATCACAACATTATTGCCCTTTTTCATTGATTTCCTCGTGCAACAAACACGTGCATCATGTTTTCTCAACTTCATCTTAAGTTTGTTTTCGGGCCCGTGACATTTCCACGCGGAGGTAAACAAGCGCTGGCTTCTTCCAAGGGGCCGTGTGGGTTGATGAGCTGCAGACACAACACCGTCGTACCGTCACCTTATAAAGTTGATTGCATTAGTCTCAATTTGGAGTCGTGTTTACGTGCGGGGGATGAATCTGAGGCCGCGATCTTATCTCCTCCTCCCCCTCGGTCTGGTTTCCTGCGACTCCTGAGGGAAAATATTTGTCTCCTCGGACCCTAAATGTTCCACGCTCCCTCAGTCTGCGTCTGGCTCAGACATCACTTGTTGTTGTTGTTGTTGTTGTGGTTGTTTTGGAACTAAAAATAGCAGCTTCCGCTCTGGCTGAACGCGGCTTGTCTCGTTATTGTTATTGGTGCGCGAGAACCTAAAATGAAGATCCTTGGGAAAAAAAGCTGTGTGGGCTCGGAAGTGGGGAAAAAACCTGCAGTTCACAGGGTGGCCACTTGAGGCTGTCAAACCCCATAGACTCCCATGTTAAAACAGTCAACTTAAAATGTGTTAAAATATGTTTAAAGCCTGGAACGCATTTGGTCTCAACAGGTCGTTTTCTTTTCTAACTCACTTATTTTTATTCAGTTGAGGTTTGAAATTGTGTATGATTAAGGGGCGTGGCCTATTGGGTGGCACCTGGGCCGGCCTTCTGTGGACCTGCTAGATGAATTTGTAAAGTGCAATAATTTTTTCCAATAAAAACAAAGGGAGCTTTTGAGAGGCGTTGTCGTTTATAGGCCCCGCCCACTTGAGATCAAATTGGACTGGATATGGCCCCTCAGCTACAATGAGTTTGACACCCCTGCTTTAGACAACCAGGTGATTGTTCTACATTTAGGTTTTTCATCATGACCGACCTCTTCAAAAGAAAAGTAGCTATTAGCTCCATTGATGATATCAAAATATTGACTGTGACTTTGGTCACAGAGCAGTTTTAATGAATGAATCAGGTCCCGAGGTTCCTCAAAGCGTTTTCCACGAAAGCTGGACCCGCGGCTCACATGCCTCCCCAGACGCCATCTATCTGCGGGGTTATTTTAAGGCTCCGCCTCCCCTGTTTATAGCCCGTGTGAGACCCTCTGCCCTCATCATTTCCATTCACCTTGATGAAAAGAAGCATGAGTGGAAAAACAGAGCCACGTTCAGTCTTTAAGCCGCGGCCCGATCAGGTTTTAAATACCACTTACGCATTGTGAACTGAACTCAACCCCTCGCGGATGATCGAGAGAGGGGGGCTGGCGGGTGGGTGGGTGCATTCTGCGGGGTCAAAGGTCACAGATCGTCCCCGTTTGTCTTGGGCAGCGCTTCGAGGCACGAGGTCTCTCACTTGTGGACAGGTTCACGATTCAATTAGCAAGTATCTGCTGGTTTCTCATCATCCGTTAGACATATTATTATTATTATTATTATTATTATATACCATTAAAGGTGCAGTGTGTACGATTTCTGTCATTTTTGTCATCTCTAAAATCATTACCAAACAATTACGTACTGACGTTTCCATGAATTTCTAATCACCTAAATGTATCATTTTGTCCCCATCACCCTTAAATGAGCCGAGTGGGTCCTCTCTCCGGGGGCAGCCATGTTTTAACAGTAGCCCAGAGTTTTAATGGCAATAGAAGTCGACCCCAGGTGTTGCTGCACGCTCCGCAAGGGTGAGGCGATGGATACAGCGCGCAACCGCACCTCTAGGGGGGTCCCCAAATCTCACGCACTGCACCTTTAAGCGACACCCGCTGCCGAACCTCCCTCCCTCACACCGAACGACGATGTGCACTCGTGCTCCGCTCCACTCGTTGGACAAAGGAGGCCCTGGAGCTGCAGCCGCAGCTTTAAAAATAGATAAGCGTTGCTTGCGCCGCTCTCTCTCCCTCCCTCCATCACACTCGGCCGCCCACATGTGATTATTGCCCTTCGTGCTCTGCGCGCCGACCTCAGCACGGGCCTCGCCGCTGCAAGTACAGGGACGGCGCTGCCTCGCCTCACCTGTACCGACAGTCGACCGTTCCCATCAGTGGCGTCATTGTGTCAAATATCATATCGATGCGATATGACTTCGTGGAGGCGGATTATCTGCGTCCGACGCGTCCCGTGCTCTAGATGACGATCCCACCCGAAGTTGGGCTTTTCTACCGTAGACGCGTTTGAAATGGATTTTTGATTTGATTGGATACATTCAATGCCAGGGGTCACATTGACATCGATAATGAAAATGAATAAGTAAAGTATGTAAATAAGCGGATCAATGGAATTTCCGTGGAATTGTATTCCTTTGGTTTCGTGCAAAGGGTCAAATAAATAATGGAAATAAATAAAGAATTGGATGAATAAGTAAATAAATAAATAATTGAATACTTAGGTAAATAAGTGAGTATGTAAATAATCAGATCAGTAAATACACAAATAAATATATAAATAAATACATTTCAATGATAAATAATATATGCGTATATACGTAAATATATATATATATATATTCATATATCATACAGATACACACATACACGCGCACACGCACACACACACGCACACACACACACATATATATATATTCAGTATATATATAGGTACCGTAGCGTCGCAGCTGACAAAGTGAAGACTGATGCTGCTCTTCAAATGCAGACATTCAGCTCCGCCCACCCATTAACCACACCCACACTGATGTCAACTGTTAATTACAGGCATCAACAAGTTGCTGTGATTTCATGGATTAACCATCATTTGTCCATCACTGACCCCCCCCCCCCCCCCCCCCCCCCACTCCACCACTGCAGGTCACTCCCCCACCACACACACACACACACACTTTGCTCCACAGATAAACAGAAACACATGAAGCAGGAAGTGTAACCCCAAAGATAAACAATCAGATTTATTTTCAAAGCCCGTGTGACATCATCATAACAACCTCCAGTGGCGGGCCGGCCGCTAAAAATAGCATTCGACGTCGGAGCTCGCGCTGGTACATATATGTCCATGAAGTGTGTGAGGAGCATTCCCCAGATAGTGGCAGATGTCCTGTAGATCTGAACCCCCCCCCCCCCCCCCCCCCCCCCCCCCCCCCCCCCCCAATGAGTTCGGACCCCCCCCCCCCCCCCCCACACACACACACACACACACACCTGATTGGTTTAATGATGGAGGATAGAACAGTGATTCTGATGGCGACCCAAAACAAAACTGCAAAACTGCAAAACTGCCACAAAAAAAGCTAACTGCTATTCCAAATGTGTCCACTGGGGTTTACACAATACAAAGATTTGACTAGCCCCGCCCACTTGAGATCAAATTGTACTATATGTGGCCCCTGACATAATATGCTAACTGACCAAAATTAAGTACGGCACCAACAACATGAAATGTGATTTTCTTAAATTGAGGAGAAAAGAGGGCAAGAAATATCAAACTGCGCCGTCTTTTCATTTCATTCAAAAAGTGGCCTCGATTTGGGTCGCGACCCGTCATGAAGGGCTCTCGAACCCAGACCAGTGGAGAACCACTGAGATAGAGGAGGCTCACCTGGGCCTCTGGCGTTAAAAGTGTGTGAGGTCACTGGGGTCACGGGGATCTGTTTTTCAGCCTCGTTGTGTTTACGAAAAAGGTTCTCGACCCCTGTCGCCGGGGCTGTGATGGAAAAAGTGACTCGGCGCTTTTCGTTGCAGTGTCATTGACACCGCATGTGAAGACCGTTTGATTCTGTGTTTGCAAAAGTGGCACACGTTCCTCCACTGTCGCTGCCCGCCACTTCTGCATGGCGTGCCGCCGTCGCCATGGTTACGGATATAAAAAAAAAAAGGGGAACTTTCGCTCGCACTTCTGCATTGGCTCATAACTCCGGGGGGAAATCCGGTCTTTATGAAAGAGCTGCACGCAACGGGTGATAGATGGACGACGGCTTATTCCAGCGCCATGAAGTCATCAGTGTCGTGTGTTGCGCCCCTGGATGTGCATGAGGAGTTTGGTCCAAGCCCTTGAACACACACACACGCACACACACACACGCGCGCACACACACACACACACGCATGAGGAAAAAAGAAAAAGAAAAAACACAAGGGGCCTCTGCTGGTGGAGGTGGAGGAGAAGGCAGGGGGAGGGGGGGGGGGGAAGAGTCCACGACATCATCTCTCCAGGCCTTTTAAGGAGCTCTCCAGCGGAGGGCTGAGGAGCGCTGGCCCACTTTCCCATCACAGCTTCCCAAGCCTTGTCTCCTCACCCCCTGGGAGCCACACACACACACACACACACACACACACACACACACAATATGGATGCTGTACATACACACTGTGTGGTGTTATGTGGCGTTTATCCATTATCCCTCAGTTCTCATTGAAACTACTACCACCCACAACAATAGGAAATATTACTCTGGGGTTGCAGTACCACTGTTTGGCCACCATGTCTTTTCCGCTTCAAACCTCAGCTCACTCCCTCTTTCCAGTTCTTTCACTCCATCCGTGATTGTTGTCAAGGTTACACTCCATCACAGGGCAGAGTCAGCCCATCAGATAGTAGAGGAGGAGGAGGAGGAGGAGGAGGAGGAGGAGGAGGAGGCGGGGGAGGAGATGGGGGGGGGGGGGGGGGGGGGGGGGGGGGGGGGGGGGGGGGGGGGGGGGGGGGGGGGGGGGGGGGGGGGGGGGGGGGTGAAGGAGGCCTTAGTGACCCTCGCTGGTTCTATCTGTTCTGTTCGCCGTACATGGCCCCATCCTCACCCTGCTGCCACCTCACTGTGCATGAGCAGAGTGCACACACACACACACACGCACGGACACACACACGCGCGCGCACACACACACACACACACACACACAGATGGAGGAGAGTGAGTCAGGGTAGAGAGCCTGAGGATGATGGAGAGTGAGGGGTGATGCAGCAGATTGTGTGGGTGAGCTGAGAGAGAGAGAGAGAGAGAGAGAGAGAGAGAGAGAGAGAGAGAAAGAGATGATGGGAGAGATGGGAGAGGGAGAGAATAGATAGATAAAATAAATAAATGAATACAAATATTTATACTTTAAAAAGTCAGTTAACGTATAACTGCACATTTGAATATAATGTAAACAACGTCACATGGGTAACTGTAAACACGGCATCAGCCAATGGGTCTGTGTCACGTTGCGTTGCCACGGCGACGCAGCTGCTGTCCAGTGGGCTCTCCCCCCCAGACTGTGGCACACGCTAAAGTGGGTGAGTGGAAATCAGTCCATGGTGGGAAAAGGAAAAAGTGACTTCCAACTCCACTCGGATCCAGCTCTGCTGTTGCATTGTGGGTAGTGAGGGAGACGATCACGACCTGGCTCCCACATGATCCCGTGGCCCCCGACTCCAAGGCCACATGGAGGCTGACAGAGCGCGGGGGACAGCTGCGAGAGGCTCATCGTCGCTATGCGCTAACCGCGCGCTGAAATAGCCAAATTAATGGACGGGGCTCAAGTCCAAACCGGGGGTTCAATACCCGGCTGCATTTTAGTGCCGTGAGCTGTCATCCAGTTGGGCAGACGTCAATATTTACCGCTGCCATGACACGGCAACGGGCGAGCGAGCGAGAGCGAGCGAGAGCGAGAGAGAGAGAGAGAGAGAGAGAGAGAGAGAGAGAGAGAGAGAGAGAGAGAGAGAGAGAGAGAGAGAGAGAGGGCATGTTGGTTCCTCTTAACTTTAAATGCAAAGTTAAAGGTACAGGATGTACGATATCGCGACATCTACAGGTGGAAAGTACCGATCGACTCGCTTTTGCCCCCAGTGGCCACCCTGTGAACTGCCAGCGTTTCCACTTCCATATTGGAAGTTGCTGCGTGAGTGGAATGGAATTATAAAGCCCAAATATAAAATCAATAAAGTATTTAAAATAAACAAACAAATAGAATAGAATAGTGACACAAAAAAGAAATGACTGCAATTGACACATAAAAACATTTGATCACAATATAAATCTTACAGACATCAAAAATTAATTGTGGCAGCTCCGAGAATCATTGTTTCTCAATTAAAGTGTCAGAAATGATAAACAGATGCATTAAATACACAATAAAAAATGCTGATTCATGTACAATCTAATATAAAGTCCTTAAAATGATTAAGTATAATAGTTAAAATCATTATTTAAAGCGCCTCTGTAGCAGAGTTATTTCCGCTCCCGCACACATGGATATAAAAGGCAAAGACCCCTCCATCTCATTTTCGTCTTCCCTAACCTCCACTTCCATCTCTGCTTTCCAGGGAACACTCTTTTCTGCCTCATGAGCTGCAAATCATGTTTTCCCAGGTTGCCATGGCGACGGGGCCTCTGTGTATACCTCACTAAAGCCCTACCTCCTTCCTTCTCTTCCTTCTGCTCAGGGAAACTTCAATTATACCGGGCCACACTTTTTCAACCAGGCCCTATTATGGTCAAATGAGACGGCGGCGGTGGCGGCGGCGGGTGCGGGGCCCCCGGGGGCCGCGTCTCCTCCTCCTGTAAATCTGAGCGCGTTGTCTCATGCTCAGGGTGCTGTGACAGGACAAGGTCACGGGGTCGCGCCTCCAGGTGATGTGTTTCCATCAGGCCGCGCAGAGGAGCTGCACATATATGGTGCGCTCTTTATTTATTGCATGGCTTTCCTCCTCCTCCTCCTCCTCCTCCTCCTCTTGGACCTGTACCTCCTGCCAGACCTGCGCCTCCTCCTGCCGCTCGCCTCTTGTCTATGAAGATTTGATCTCGTAACCACAATGAGATGTGGTGCAACTGTGTGAGGTTTGCAATGAGCTGCCTCCACCCAGTAATGTCACTTGTAATGGCGGAGCCTGGGATGAGAGTCAGCAATCAGTGATGACCCAGTTACCATGGCAACCCACCAAAGCCCCCTCACCTCACTGTTATGATTCTGTCTTGATACAAACAATTAAATAATAATGTAACAATCAAACCCTAAATCACAAGTAGTGGTTAAAAACATCAGCAGCACAGAGAGTGGCCATGCTAACATGATAAATATTTAGTATTGTGGTGATACTCTGGCAGGAATGTGGGTCAGTGTGAGGTTTCAATAAATGAATAAATAGATAAATTAATTTAAAGAATAAAATTCAACTTTAAATTGAATTTATTGAATTTGATCAATTAAATTAGATTAAAATTAATACATTTTAAAATAATTTATTTTGAATTTGTATTTATTAGTTTGTTTGTTTACTGTTTTTTTTTATCCAAACCACTTATGACCTATACTGCAGTCACCCACCAGAGGGCAGTGTAGATGATTGGCTGGCAATGGTGCTCGTACAGTTGCATTAACAACTTTTGATATAATGGTTATTATACAATGTATCTTGATGACGTTGGCTTTTTGTGCTGCCCTCAAGTGGCCAAAACATGAATTAATAGTAGGCCAAAAAGCCTTGTTTTCAATGGGAGAAAATAAAGCAGAAAAACGTGTTAGAGTGGTGAATTTAATTTTTTTTTTTTTTTAAAGAAGCGGTATCCATGGAGATAAGGCCTCATTATGCGCAGGCAGCTCCACTTTCCCTCTGACAGTAAAAGAAGCCAGGTGCCGGTTCAGGCCTGGCCCTCACTGTAAACACCATCGTCTCTGTCAGGCGTATAGACGGTGCACGCCGCACGTGTCTCACGTCACTGTGTACAAATTACCCAGCATGCAATCTGTCACCAGTCCTGCTCTGACCCACGCTCTGCTCTGCTCTGCTCTGCTTCCTCCCTCCTTTCACAGGGCAACAGTAATCTGTCACCCCGGTTGACTCAGACGCCACATGGGGTGCATTTGTTTTCGTCAACAGGACGTCCGGGGTGAATCATCAGCAGCAGTGGGGGGGGGGGGGGGGGGGCCTGGAGCGGGGGGGGGGGGGCATTTGACGCAGGATCCACTCTGGTTCCATGTCCCCCAGATCAAAGCCTCTCTATTATTAAGGAGGGCTATGGTTCCACTTCCTCTTTCCCACACCATCTCCCATTCCCACCCCGACTTCCAGCCTCCTCGGGACTCTCTGAGCGGCTCTGCCTGCACCACGTGATCCCTGTGGTTCCCTCTAACCACAGGCTGCAGCATCAGGCCTCATTACACCGAGCTGCTCTGAGTTTTCCGTGGTTTCATGTTAATGCTCTGCAGTGACATCCTCAACCTTGCCATCAGTCTGGACAGTAATGACGTCACACTCAGTTGAATTCATCTTACCAACAGTAGAGGGCGCTGTTGTGCAGGGATGTGTGATCGTGGATGAGGACGTGACTCTCACTCACTCCAAGTGCA
>JAFBJT010111524.1:110974-142920 GCA_016785325.1 Chascanopsetta lugubris
TCGGTGCCCCATCTACATACATGGCCGCACACACACACACACACACACACACACACACACACACACACACACACACACACACACACACAAAGAGGAGAGAGAGAGAGTGTGTGTGTGTGTCTCCACCACAGGACTGCAAATCCAATTCACACTGAGCTGAAGCGAAGCGCAGAGACAAACTGTTGAATCAGCCACACACACACACACACACACACACACACACACACACACACACACACACACACACATATATATGGATATATATATATATATATATATACTACTCTACCATCTTTGGAATGACTGTTAATAATGATAAGATTAATGCTGATAATAACAATAATGATAATGATAAAGAAAATAGTAATAATAATAATAATTCAAGGTAAACAAATATCAACATTGTTTGTAAACCACTAATAATATATGAAAAATGTGTGTGTGTGTGTGTGGGTGTGTGTGGGTGAGTGAGTGAGTGAGCAGGCTTGTTTGTTGGAAGTTTGATTTATCACGTTCGACCGGCTTTATTTGATTTGATTCAAGTTTATTTTTATTTTTGTATAGTATCAGTTTTTAGTAGTTGAAAAAAACGAGGTTTGCTCTGAATTCCTAAATTGGATGTTTTTATGTAATGACTCATATAACACAAAATACTGCCCCTATAAATATCCAGAATCATGAGACATGAATATTCAGGATCATTGTCGTGGCGAAACTCAAAGACGCAGCCTCCACATAACCATCTGTGAGTGTCGTTGACATAAGAATAGTTAACAGCCCTGCAGTGGAAATATTTCAACAAATTCAGATGGCTCAGCTCTGTGTGTTTTCAGACTAACACTTTTTGAACTGGATCAAACATTGTTATAAAAATACATTATCCCTGCTGCTAAGAATAACCCGAAAAAAAGAAGTCCTCATGAACTCGTGAGTGTAGAAGTTTGGCAGCATGAAAGTCATTTTGATCTTTTCTGAGATTTAAAAAACAAACACTCTGACACCTAATTGCTTGTTTGCACAGCAGAAACACAGTGAACCACATCTGCCCTCTCTTCAGACATAGGCTGCCTCCATTTAAATTTCAAATCCGCTGCAGCAGGAAGTGACTGACAGTGTTTCACTACTTCCTTGTCATACAGCAGCTTCCTCCCCCTCCCTCCTCTCTCCCTCCCTCTGTCCTGCGCTCCTCTTCCACTCTAATTGTTCCCGATCCTGGAGGTCGAGACTGAGCTTCAGCCGGAAGTGTCCAATTAAGAAGACACAGACTCCGTCAGAGAGACTGAGACAAAACAAAGAATTAGTTCCTCTTCCTCTGCTCTGATTGTGGTCGGCTGCTCTCTAAGAAAACCTCCAGGGACTGATGTGCAGCCGTGTGTGTCCAGAATACTGCATGCGCTTCACATTTGACTGTGTGTGTGTGTGTGTGAGTATGTGCGTGGTTTCCAGAGGTCCCTGTGAACGCAGCATAATCTTTTAATCAGGCTCTGTGCCAGCGCCCAGGTGCTGCTGGAATCACTGTTCTCCACCTCATAATTGCACAGTTGGAGCCTGAATATCGTAAACAGTGCTTTTCAGCCTCGCGCGACCGAGCTGCCATCAACACTTTGTGACTTTTCACCCTCTCCTTGACTTCCTCCCTCCCTCCCTTATCTTGCATTCATGATATTCTAACATTGACTGGGTTTTCGATGCCTGCATGACGGAGGACGGGGTGGAGTATTTATCTCCGTTTCTCACACTGAATAAGTGAAATAAGATTCTGCTCTTATTGCTGTGCACACGTATACGTTCGTGCCTTCCGTGGCGCTCTCAGCGAGGGAGATTTATGTGTTTGTCCTGGAGAAATATATTTGTTTAATCTCAGAGAGGAAGCAAAGCGTAAATTCACAGTGTTTGAGCGGAGGAGATGATAAAAGAAGGTTTGGTTTCATCTTGTTCTGCGTCTGAACACAGACTCGTCCCCGGGGAACTCGGTTTGTCTGTGGCTGCCTATTTCCAGACCAAGCTTTATTCATCCCCCCCGTCTCTCTCTCTTCATCCCTGTCTTTCACATTTCTCCACAGGTATCCCATCCAGTCGCCTCGGCCGGGTTGCTATGGCGACCGAGAGGACTCACCCGGCGTCCGTAACTATGGCAATAGGTCCCCCGATGAGCTGTTTGATGTTTACTGCTTCGCCGAGCAGCTTCAAGGTAGGAGGAGGTCGCGGGCCTGCACAGTAAATGTGGGTTTAGTCCTGCATGAGCCCGCCGAGCCGGTGGTGTATGGAACGGGGACGCTGCTGTGAGCGGGACGGAGGAGGTGGGCAGAGGGGGCGGGGGGGGGGGGGGGGGCAGGGGGGCCAGGGGAGGAGAGGGGGGTTGGGGGGGGGGGGGGGGGGGGGGGGGGGGGGGGGGGGGGGGGGTCAGGTGGCTCATGGAAGATAGAGTGGATTTAAAAAGTCCAGCTCAGGAGTGGCATTCTGAAAATGTCCCCGTTATCACCAATATAGGTCAGCGGGGCGGCCGTGGATCAAGGGTCTGAGTGGTTGTCCTCTAACCAGATGATCAGCAGTCCAGTCTCAGTCTTACACATGTCCAGGTGTCCTTGCAAAACACTGAGCCCAAACACTGCTCCATGGTCTCGAAGCGAAAGATCCAGCACATAGGTGGAGATGCACTGTATGAATATTGCCGCACAGTTTGAGAGGTCATCAAGCACAGACATGGGGGGGGGGGTACATCAGGATGCAGTATTGGGACCATTAAGGGTCTGTGTATTTACTCATTGGTACAGCATTAATGCAGAGGCATGAATCCATCGTTAGTCTTTGATTTGTATGCAAATTAACAACTTGTTCATGACTGTTCATCAGGCCCCTCCCCTCAGCAGAAATTGTCCAGTCATCAATAATGTCATTATCTGTAAAGTCGTTATCTTCATGTCTGTTATATGCATGTTATAAAACTGGTCATCTCATCGGCTTCACACTAGATCGTTTAATCTTGTCAGGCCCCTTTTTATGATACTGACATGCCTCGTTCCATTTTCATATTTACTGTATCATCAGTAAAATGTGTAAAAATAAAAAAAAGAGCGGAGGCTCGTAGACAGTGGGACGAGGCAGCGTGTGGAGCTGAACCTGTCTCCTTCTATGTCTTCATATAAAAGACCAGAACATGGACATGAAACTGATACCTGCAAATGTTTAACGTAGATAAAAAAAATAATCATTTTCATTCCAAATAAGGAGGTAAAGGTGCAGTGTGTAACATTTGGGTCACTTTTGTCACTTCTAGAAATTTTACAAAACAATTAAATACTGATATTTTCATGAATGTATAATCACCTAAATGTTTATTTCTGTCCCTTTACCCTGAAATGAGGCCATTAATGTTTATTTGCATGAGGAGCGGGTCCCCTCTACAGGGCCCGCCATGTTTTTACAGTAGGCCAGAGTGGACATACTAAATATGTTTTGAGTTTTATTGACAACTGAAGTCGACCATAGGTTCTCCTGCATGTTCAGAAGGGTGAGGGTGAGGTGATGGATACAACGTTCAACTTCACCTCTAGATGTCACCAAATCTTACACACTGCACCTTTAAGACCAGAGACTCCATATAAACTTAGCTCACGTCCTCCGTTTGCCCCATGATCACGTTTGTGTGATTTTCCACAACACAATCAATGACTCAGCGGGATTTCGACAAAACACAGCCCCTCTGCAGGCGCCTGATTGTCCCGGTCACTTCCTCTCATGAGATTCCACCACAGCATCTGTCATTACAAGTATCAGTGCTAATAGTATTTATAGATTCTCTGAGGATTCTGCTGCGGGAAATTAAAGCACTGCCTGCAGGTTTAATACCACTCTGTGATATTAACAACTGATTAAAACACAGGGGAGATCATTCTCTGCAAACTTTTGGAATCACAATCTGGCAATTCTTCCCACAAACACTGAACATCTCATATGAGTCCATTCCGCTTATGTCTCCTTTCATTGTCTTCACATCTTCACCCCTGACCTTTCACCTCCTCCGCTGCAGCTCCATGAATCAGTAATGGCTGCTCACTTCTCTGCACCTCAATGACACCATCCACTCCTCTGCCTCATATTTATTTCATCACACGCTGAGTCATGGTGGATCATTTGTCCGTATCATTGCTGAGACACCACGCTCCGCAACAGCTCACACTGTTTTTGCATCACTGTGTTTTCCACATCACCAACACCTCTATTCTTCTTCTTCTTCTTCTTCTTCTTCTTCTTCTTCTTCTTCTTCTGCGTCACTCGCTCGTCTGCGACTCTCACCTGTGCAGCCGTGAATGCTGCCTCTATGAAGATTTCTAGTCTTATCATATAAATAAAATATGCGCCGATGGACAGCAAGTGAAATGTATTATTGCTTTGACAAAGGAATAAAAGATGAAAGTATAGGAGAAAATGTAACTCTCGTCCGCACACACACACACACACA
This sequence comes from Chascanopsetta lugubris, assembly GCA_016785325.1. NCBI lineage: Eukaryota > Metazoa > Chordata > Actinopteri > Pleuronectiformes > Bothidae > Chascanopsetta > Chascanopsetta lugubris. The sequence continues at coordinate 115,437 of JAFBJT010111524.1, forward strand.
CAATAAAAGCACAAACAGCTCTTTGTACAACAACAACAACAACAACAACAACATCTCAACCAACTTTTTAAAAATCTATAGTGGTAACCAGCAACAAATCTGTTGTTCTGCTGAATCCCTCCAGCCAAAGACAATATTATGTTTCTGTAGTAAAGGAGGCCAACATTCTCCACATACCCCATCGCCAACCAAACTAGATGTGCACAATTTCCAGAGACATTACATGATACTGGTGTATTCCAGCACAGTACATTGTAATAAAAGTTTTATTTGACCTTGTTTCTCTCATATTTGTAATGGTTTGTTTCACTTGAATTCTCTTTAACAGTTCCATTGGTTTGTTTCATGAGAATACCATTGTCTAACACAGACCTGGGCATTTCAAGGCCCGTGGGCCACATCCACAAACCTGAAGCTAGAAAAAAAATCTGCCAAAATGTGCTTTTATTTTGAAATGCTTCCATTTCCTGATTCGTGACTCCGTCATGCTTGATGTTTACATGTGAGGAAGCACGGCTTTGTCCCTAGCCTCCGTTCACAGCCCCTCCCCCTCCCTTTCTTAGCTTTCAAAATGAAAGTCCCAATTTAGAAAACCACCCCCATTTGGATTCCATTCAAATTTTTTGTGTCAACAATGTCAGATTATACAGTTATGTCGTTTTCACATCCATTTGAGTTTCCTGATCGGATGGCATTTGGAGTCATTGTTACTGAAATAAAGGTGATATAGATAATACACAAATAAATAGCCCATAAGATGTTTACAATAATTCCATGGAATGATAACAACAGGTCCAGTTCAACATCTCCACCCCACTCAGCCGAGACCCTCCTCTCCTCCAGGTGAAGCTTTCCACTCCACTGTACCTGAGAAGCTGAGCCTGGCCACGGCCTCCACCCACTGCCACTCCCTGGGGGCCCAGCTTGCCACCGTGGGGCAGCTCTACCTGGCCTGGCAGGCCGGTCTGGACCAGTGCGACCCCGGCTGGCTGGCGGACGGCAGCGTGCGCTACCCCATCAACGTCCCGCGGAAGAACTGCGGCGGGGACGACCCCGGGGTCCGGACCGTCTACAACAACCCCAACCGCACCGGCTTCCCCGACACCGCGGCGCTGTTTGACGCCTACTGTTACCGAGGTATGTGTATGTGACCTCCTTGTTAATGTTTTGTTAATCACCATGGCAACAGCAAGTGGTGTCATGGGGGGAGGGGGTAAGGGTTCTGTGACATGTTTCTATTCCCATTTTTAATGATCACAACATGTTTATGTCACACATGGTGTAGTTGTGAAAAAACTGTGTGACATTTGTATCACCCCCTCATGGATTTGACGACGTGGAAACTGTCCTTTGGGAACAAAGAGGGAAGAAGTGGGAGGAGTTTAAAATAAAGGCTCAACTCAAGGACTCTAAGATCTGTCTTTGTTTGCTTCACTCTGGCAACGCGAATGCAGGAGGACAGAATATTTCTTTTGGGATTTGTTGTAGGGTTAAGTTAAAGGTGCAGTGTGCAAGAATTAGGTGAATAATGTCCCCTTACATTGGCAAGAAATTGAAAATATGACATTTAATGATGAACTCAGCTGGTGTCCAACCTTGTCCTTTTGTAATATTAAATGATAATACATTTTTTAAAGGCTTCATTCAAAACTCTCATGGTCACCTCACAGCATTCAGGAAAGTATAAACAATAATATAGAATAAATGAGTACGGTAAACAAAAGAAGTTTACAGTGAACAAAACAGAGACATGGCACCAGTGGCTCCACCTCATGACTGTACAGTCCATCAAACATCCGATTCTTACATTCTATTTTGTTTGTCCTATAATGATGAGGGCAGACAACTTACTGATATTTGAATATGATTTTTCCACAGATGGAAAAAAAAGAAATAAAATACATGTTGATCTCTCACGGTGACAGCTCATAAAATTTTCATTGAGGCGAAACAACCTCAACATTTCTAAGGAAACATGAGCAGCAGGAGTTTAACTGTCAAAACAAACAGCTGATGGATGAACCTCATCATGGCGGCAACAGTGTTATACCCATATTTGCATAATGACTATAAATGAATTACTTCTTTCAGATGAATACGAATGGTCTCATGTTTTATTTACCGATGTAATTTTGCTCCGTGTAAACAAAGTTGTTGACAGAGTGTCATTAATACGACTCGAACAAAATAAACGTATGTTTTCTCATGTTTGGAGGAATCAGAGCCATGTGTGATGAAACTGAAAACTCACAAAACTGTGCGGAACACTATATATACGTCATTATTTATATATGATATTAATATATGATCAAATATGGTATTAATCTTGTTTGTAGAGCAATATCAACTTCTCAGCAACATGAGGAGAAGAAGCTGACTGTGAATCAGCTGCTTCAGCTTATTTCATGAGCTGCGATCCTTCTCTGTTGCAGCCCACCACCCAGCAGGGATCCAGGCTGCAGAGGCTCTCCAGCAGACACAGGCCACCTCCTCCTCCGTCTCTGAAGACCCGAACGGTTCCTCCATCTCCAAGAGCTCCACCTGGACCGGTCTGGTTGACTTGGACAAAGAAGGAGTTCCCTCCATTGCTGGAGTTAACGGCTCTGCCGAGATCTCAGAGGAGCACGTGGTCATCCACCTGAGGCCCGAGCTGGACTGGAAGGACGGACGGGAGGGTCCGAGCAGCGGCCAGGAGACGGGCACCCGGCTGAGCGGCAACATCTTGGGCCTCTCTGACCTGGAGAACATAGAGACTCCGGGTGGATCCGCTCACGAAGAAGAGGACGGCTCTGAAAACCAGAGGGTGTCCTCCACAGCCTCTTCAACCTCCCGGCCCCAGACCTCCAACACTGTGCTGGCTAAGTTTGTGAACTCTCTCATGAGACCCTTCAGGCACTGGAGAGTAGGAGAGAGACTCTCAGCACCGCAGGGGAACGTGGTGGAGAACCAGACCCAAGGAGAAGGCAGAAACCTCAGTGAGTCCAAAGTCAGCAGAAGCAAGGGCAGCGTGGACAACGCCATCTCTGAGCAGAGGAGGGACGGGTTCTCCTTCAGGGCTCCCGCCGGTCCAAAGTCCGGTCGGGAGGAGGGTCTGTCTGAGCAGGAGAGAGAGGTGACGCTGCTGTTCCCATCCGCTCCCGCAGTCAGACGAGCAGGGCAAAGTGAGAGCAGCGCCCGGGCAGGAGAACCGGCCTCCAGCACAGAGCCTCCTCACTCCACCTCCAACGGTAAGACGCCATTTTTTGTTTTTCAAAATTCACTGTAAAATAATGGAGAGAAACTGAAACAGGATCCTGGTGCAACTTAAACTCCAAATGGAGTCACGCTGCATTTCAGTAAATATACAGGAGGTGGTTTCGTGTAAAAGGTGTCTGCCTCTCTGCTCCACTCTCTCTCTTCTCTTCCCTTTGAGTAAACTATAATGTATTCCTCCGCAGGACCAATTGAAGTATCACTGTAAATTCAATTAAACCATGATTGCAAACAAACAAAGGGCAGAGCAGGAACAGTGGTGCATCACGTGGTGGTGGAGCAGAGAACGTTTACGCATTTATTGACAGAATGCTTTGTTTACAGTACCGCCTGTCAGCAATAGAAATGGCTACGCTTGAATTTTAATTAGCCCTGATTCTTTTAAAGCTTCGCTCTCGGTTGGAGAAAAGAAAACCTGCAGTGCATCTTATTTTTAGGTGTCAACGATATGCAGAATTTTAGCCATGGAGAATAAATTGGAGGAGGAAACATTGCAGCTCAACTTCAGGTGCATGGAAGAGTGAATATCAAGGTTTTAAGCATTCATATACTGTTTTTATTTTTTTTTAATTTTACATCCGAATAATATAATAGCTGAGGTCTGCTGATTCTCAAATGCCCTTTTTCATCATGGGAAAAATGGTTTTATGTGTGACTGTGAAATTGCAGTATCAGCACTTGGCCATTAGGTCTAAGGTTAGTGCACCTCCTGTACCTGGATCTCAGAATACATCCATGGATTTTTAGTATTATTCGTATTTAGAAGCGCTGCAGCTATCAATTGTTTTTGCAATTTATTAAACTATTGATTCTTTTCTTTGATATGATTTGATTTGACGATCATTTGAATAGGCGAGAGGATGCAATTCACTGTATTTTCTTTCATTTTAAAGTGTTCCCACACTTTATACCTTTTCAGCCTTTTTGTGCTTGTGTGTTCAGGGCTTCACTTCATGTTGTTTGTGGAATCATGGGCGTCACAACAACCAACAACACAACCAATGTGTTTAGCAACAGCAAAATTATATCTATATCATTTTAAAAAACAATTTCCATCATTGATGTGAATCAACTAATCATTTCAGCCCTAGTATTTCGTGCTCAGCTGACATTTTCTTTGTTGTAGTTGTTGTTGTTGTTGTTGTTGTCAGATTGTGTTTCTGAGTGTTTGGAGGAAGTGATGGATGGACCCAGACAGAGGTGGTTCACACCAGAACCTTACATCTCACATTTCAGTCTCAGCAGTGAGTTTCCGAGGTTTGGGCGACAGGTACAGGGCTCCACTGTGAGCGTGTGCTGTATGTGTGAGATGTGTTTAGTAGAACCCGGACCACCCGTCAGACAGGAAACACCCCGCTGAGACAGTAGAGTGACTCTCATGTGGAGTCCAACACAACACCACTCACATCAGAGTGGGTCGGCTCATGGCTTATTGAAAACACTTCCCCATCACTTCCCCCTGGATTATACTTTAGCCTCACAGAGTGAAGCTGAGAGGACACACTTGTAGCTGGAGGGGTCCGGGGGCCAATAACCAGTGGAGCACAGTGCCCACAGTAATGCCATGTTACTGCTCAGGAGAGAAATACAGCGGGCACAAACTAAAAGGAAAGTGTATCACACCCATGGTGGAAATAGACCGTTTTCTGATAATGGCCGCCACAAATAACCCATCGTTGGCATCAGAGCGGGGGAGGATACAGAGTAAGAGTAACGCTCTCCCACAGTCAGCCAGAGGAATGAGGACGCTCCTCATCCGTAGATATCTCAGACTTTATTTATATAAATATTCAGTGCTGTGACACCTGGAATTGGATGCCACCCCCTGAGGTATTAATGAAACCCGAGCTTTAGTCAGTATGTATTATTCACAGCCCGATGCAATTAAACGAGCAGGTTGGGCCTCGCTGCCGCTCCCTCCCCACCTCCGCCTGCGTCTCTGCCAATTAAAGGCCGACTCTGTGAAACGGGGCAGGTAATGATCCGCGCTGCAGAGGATGAGCAGCACGAGAGGGGAGGAGTCACGTAAAGACAGAAGGTTGTTGTTTACGTCTTTAATGTTCTCTTGATGGAAAGCTGGCGACTCATGTCTACACTTAAGCTAGAATTATTCTTTTATTCTGACTTTGAAGCTCAGCTCCACTGAGCAATTCATTATGTCATATGTCCTTTTAGTTCGTTCAAAACAGACCAGATTTTAACCCTGTATGACATCATCTTTAAACTTTGTGAAGGAGTCTTTGAACGATGGAAACCATGACAAGTAGTAGTAGTAAAATGAAACAAAAATCACCTCTTACACCCCAGACTAGACAAAACAAACTAACTTACCTTGCCTAATTTTGTGCATCCAGTTTCATTATATCATGACACCTGAGACACCTTGTGGCCTGGTTCTGGGAAGTCCATCCCTGAGTCGTGACACACTTACGCTGCAGCTGTATCAAAGCTAAAGAGGCCACAGACAGTCTGGACCATAGACTCGGGAATGAGCCACCTGCAAACATCTTATCGTCAGCCTTTGTGACAGCCAGGATGCTCTTTGTCAAAAATAGAAATATGTTGCGCAATGCACCTTTAAATGCATTATTCATTATTGCTTTCAATATTTCAAATCCTTCCTCCAGAAAGCTGTGAACGGGCAACCCCCGCCCCCCCCCCCATTCACAGGAGCTGCTTATTGTCATGAACTGTTATGGGGACAACAGAGAGGCATGAAAACAATTGATTTTGTGTGTGTGTGTGTGTGTGTGTGTGTGTGTGTGTGTGATGCTCCACCAGTTCAACCTGCCTATCTTGGTGACCCCTGCCCTCGTAGCTCTTGATCATCAGTCCACCTCTGATTCAAAACAATCGCTCACAGTCAGGGGCGGGGGGGGGGGCGGGGGGGGGGGGGGGGGGGGGGGCGGAGCAGACCACACTAATTCATTGACTAATGCTGATGGTAACAGAGGAGGAGCTGGATCCAATCATAGACAGAAAATCAAGATGGATGACTCTGTCTCTTTGTCTTCCCACTGTTCAGAAATGAAGCCAAAACATCACAGACACAATCATCTGCACGAGGGCGCACACTCTGCACTTTAACTGCTTTGCTCTTAGCTTTCTATCGTAGTGTTTGAACCCAGTGTTTCACTTTTGATAAACTAATTACAATGCTAAAGCATCAAACATCGGTCCAATAAGAACTGTGTGAAAAGTGAGAGAGCATCTTAGAATAAACTGAAGCCATGTTAACTTGTTCAAATCAAATTCGATGGTGATCAGATCAGTCCCCATTCATGACCATGAGTGATGAGTCATGTAACCATCCTGTGAAACTGCACACATTCACGCGTTGGTGATATATTTTTTTTTTTTTTTTACATGCGTCATCAAGGACAAATGAAAACATTGTATTTTGTTGTATTGTCTGTGTTGGAACAGGAGATGATTCAGAAGCAGAGGTGATGACACTAAATGAATGAGTGGGAACAAAAAGCTTGTAACTACTGTGCAGAGATGAAGGAGGATAAGCTTTTACCATTCGTGTGCAGCACTGCTGCTGATGCATGTTGAGGATGACTCAGCACGTTCTTAATATGACTGTTCTCATGTCGGATGGTTCCGTATGTATGAGGTCGCATCAGTGTGCCTCAGTCTGACTGACGTGTACTCGTCCCATCTCACAACAGGAAGGAGGCGGGATCTATGCAGCAGACGTTTTGGCTTCAGTTTTGGCTCCTAGCATGTCGCCATTTTGTTGTGATTGTTGGATCCAACCAAATCGATTCCAGCATGGATTGTTCAGAGTCTGTTAGAATTGAAACTGACTGCTGGAACATATTCATGGGATCAAGGACAAATATTTCTATCAGTTTAAATTACGAATGTGAATCTGGACTCAAACCCTCTCTGCCCTCAGGAAAGCACGTGAATAATAAATCCGCCAAAGGAAAAGTAAAGTGAACGGGCAGTTACTTCAATGATCACCCCTGCAAATGAATGCAGCACTCCCTCACCTTCCGTCTGCATTGATCTATATTCTGTATATTCTGTTCTTATTATAGAAACACATCAGGTTCGGCTTCACCACTTCGGACACATCAACCCCACAGACCAGATCAATATGATATCAGTGTGTATGAGTGTGTGTGTGTACATGAACTGTCACTGCAGATGCTCCTGACATGATTCACACAGCCATGAAGTCACTTCTCCTCAATATGTTTTGTATTATGGGTTGTCAGATCCGCAGATGGGATGAAGTGGGGGCATTGTCTCCACTCTCTCAGCCCCTCACACAGAACCACTCTCATAGAGCTTTCCCACTGGCGGGGAACCGGCACTGTTTCAGTTCCCGGACTGAGATTGGAACCGGGCAGCGCGTTCGGGACCAGAAAAAAAAACTGGTTCTGAACCTGAAAAGTCGGTTCTCAGTAGAAACGAAAAAATTATAGTTCTCCCATGGGAACCGTGACATCATCACTAGGCGTGTCATGTTTTAGAAGCTACATCAGCATCTCCCCAACAATTGTAGTAGGGGGGCACCAAGGATCAAGTTAATTCTATTTAATTTAATGTTCTATAAAGCGCCATATCACAACAGAAGTCATTAAAGGTTACCTCTCCTATTGAACAGGTCTAGAAAGACGTATGTTATTTAACTTATTTACATGGCGGCTTGTCATTTCTGTCTCAACATGATCGCTGTTTCAATTCTCCTCCGCTCTGTGTATTGCACAACGGATACGTGTGCATACACACACACACACACACACACGCTCCCTTTTACTACCGTCTGTGTAGTGAGGAATAACTTTCGTTTCGTTCTTCCTCTTTGATTCCCTTTCTACTGGTTTGAACGGAGGTGGGCTGGTTCGAGAGAAAGCCGTCTCATGGAGCCGGAGCGGGGACCCAGAACCGTGCCCACTCGCTGCCAGTGTGAAGCCCTTTCAGTGGAAGCGGTCTCTTTGTGTTTGTGTTGTGGTGTTCACACCGAGTCGCTCCCCACACAGATTCCCGGGGATGAACTTTAACCGCGCCCAGAGTATCGCGGTGAAATCAGCCGAGCCCAAGCCTAATTGTCTCATTTTATTTGTTACATGGGTCATTACATAGATGATCAAAACAGATTAATGTCTTTAATTACTCCCACTTTCATCTGCCCGTGTAGTAAAAGTATGTAATTAGCTATTTGGATTATTAATAGCACAATTACGCCGGGCTATGTGGCTCTTATGGAAATGAACCTCGGGCTCATAAACCTCACTTTGGCAGGAGGCAACAGCAGAAAGCTAATGAATAATGAATATACAGTTTAATATTTGATGCAGGGACATATTTGTATATGTTTTCCCTCCGCCGGAGATTTGTTGTGCCGGCTGTGTTAAAAGCCGCTCAACTTTCAGGACGTGTTAAGTGAAGTGAGGAAAGCCGGAGCCTGCTGAGCCTCTCACTAACACACACACATGTAGACCGCATGGATTATTGATGGTGTGGACGCAGCCTGCTCTAACGTAAGATGAGAAGGTGGAGTGCCTCACTGTATCTGGATGAACTGGTCTAACTGGAGCAAGTCATGGACTGAACGTGTTGAGAGTGTTCCTGTGTTTCTCCAAACGGTTTCCCTCCTCATCAGGAGGTGGTTGTGGGTAAAAGAGTCCACCTGCAAACAAGGAGAGAACGGGGACAGGGGAGTGTGAAATTGTCATTTCCACCCTTTTGGTGTGTGTGTGTGCACGCGTGTGTGTGTGTACGTGTGTTTGTGTGTTTGGATACAAACTCCAGCAACTTTGTTGAATGCTGTGAGAGAAGCGCTGGTGTGGAACGAAGCTCACGACATCCTACTCAGCGTAAACACGAGTCAACAATGAATTCCACTTCCCTGCTCATAAACAACTGAGGTTTAGCTGAACCTTCTGTTACATCTTAGGAGATCTATGCTAAGATAAGATGAGATAAAGTTTCTTAATCTCACAGAGGGGAAAGTTCATACTCGTTTTTTTGGTTTCCTCTGACTATCCAATTCTAACCCTCACCCACCATCTGCATAACTCGTAAGTTCCTATTCATACACATTCACAAATGAACCCTAACCCTTCACCATCCCCACCTTCCATCTCTTCCTTTCATGTTTATGTATAAATAAATATTTTTGTTTTGATGTGAATGCTGTTTCTATGGATGAATGAATGAATGAATGAATGCCAAAATGTTGACAACCCAAACTTCAGTCACAAGTCCATGTGGGCTGCATTTCCGCTCATTGTCCGTCTGCAGTCCTGCGACTAATTTTCATCATCATAAACAGAAAGTGGTTTGCTATGTGTGTATACATATATTTATTCCATATGTATAAAAAAAAGAAAACAACCAAACCAAATCATCTACGTCGTGCACACATGACTCAAACCCATATCTGAAAACACCAGGCTCAGGTCCAGGATGAAGATACATTCTATGTTCCCATAATAAAACCTCTGAAGCCCTGTTCTCTCTGTGCACCATGTGGCTCATCTAAGCCAGGCTTAAGTTTTAATTGCTTATTCCAGATCCACAAAATTAAATCTGCCTCCTCCCCGATAATCAAATCCTGTGACTTTGTTCTGTCTCTCTGTTCCCTGTAGAATTCACTGCGTCAGGCCCAGATGAGGGACCCTCTCACAGAGGCCATTTCCACTTATCGAGCCCCCAGGGACCACCAGCACCAGCAGCGGCTTCAGTTTCCAGCCCTCGCAGCCAGTCCCAGTTGTCCATGGAGCCCATGAGGCCCTCCACAGAGGGACCCAATGGACACTATGGGGGTAAAGGTCCCACCTGGGAGCCCCTGGAAGCCAAATCAGGGCCCCTGGAGCTGATGACCCTCCCCTCCTCCCCGCGTCAGGACAACCAAGATAACTACTCCGGTGAGGGGAGGGATCAGGACGAGGGAGCCGCTGTAGCGCCATCAGCTGGCCGCACTGTGTCAGAGGAGATGGAGGGGAGCGGAGAGGGGGGCAGGTTTCCTGGCGGCTTTGGGAAAGTCCTCAGTGTGGACAACAAGAGTCCTGAGACCGAGTCGCCTCTCGGACAGAGCGACCCCGTGACTGTGTCCATGCTGACCACTGTGTCCCAGTGGCAGCTGGTGGAGCAGCCCACCACCTCTCCTCCTGACCCCCAGAGGACTGATACAGCAGCAGAGGCCCAGGGGGAGATCTTCCACGTCCGTCGGCCCACTGACCGCCTCCTGTCTGCCTCCTCATACAAAGACAAGGGGACATCACAGCCGGGGTTTACCCCTTTAAGGAAGAGCAGCAAAGATACAAGCAGAGAGGAACGGACGTCCACCACTGGAGAGGCCATGATGGAGGTGCTGACGACCTCTGCAACCACCACTCCGGAGGCTCTCGTGACCAGGGACTCTCACACATCACCTGCCACCATCAGGTCTCCAACAGAGGATCCATCCATTTCCATCTCATGGGCTCAAGGGGAGACTACCGGTTGGTCCGACCTACAGGAAGAACCATCAAGTGTAGGATTTGACACGAGCACAGGAGGTGTCCTCTCGATGTCCACTCTTGCTCCTGGCTCCAAAGAGATGCAGTCCAGGTCTGCAGTGTCTGAGTCCTTCATCGTGGGGAGCAGGTGGACACTCTTCAAAGGACAGAAACCAGAGGAGAACAAAGCCAAGGAGAACAAAGCCAAGGAAACCACTGACAAGAAGGGCACCAGCAACCCGTTCAGCATCCTCATCCCCAACTGGGCCTTCGGGCTCCTCCCATCAGGTACGTGAGCTCCCTCAGTCTTCCACATGAGTGAACCTCGCTGTCATCGTTATGGCCTTAATCATGAGTGATTATCTAATTAGCAGTAATTGATTGAATCATGCAGCTCGGAGAGACGTCAGGGTCATGTCGCGCCGACACGCGGCTCAGTGTTTGAACGCGGCTGCGTTCCCTTCACTTCGTATCCTCCTCCATCCCCTCACTCACTGTCTCTTGTTGTTCTCTTCTACATCACCATCACCCTCTCTTTGCCGCTCTGGACGACACCATGCATTCTTAATCGGGTTGCACCCCTTTTCTCCCACCATTGATTGGAATCAGCTCCATGCTGCGAGAGCCAGTGAGCCGAGGTCTTGGTAGTAATTAGTGGGTCAGAGAGAGAACGAGCTGAGATCCCAGTCTCTTACATATCAATGACAAACTCATGGATCTGATCAATGACTTCAGCTTCTTCTCATTTTGTTCAGCTTAACTTTCCTCATCCTCTGTTTCCATCTCTGATCCTGTTGTGCATAGTAAATATCAAGGACTCCATCGCCTGAGATTGATTTCTTTTCATCATGAATGGACTCACCCCTGTGGCAGGACAGTACAAAGCAGTGAATTAACCTAAAAAAAGCTATAAACCCAAGGCCACCTGTCTCCTCCTCATCTAAGTTTGTGGATTGTCAACAACCAGAGAAAGCTCTTCCTAATGATCTTGAAGGCCAGAGATATTTATTGTGTTTTGTGCTCAAACTAATTATTCATCCTCAGCCCTGTGAGATTGTTACTCGGAGGAGGAGCTGTCCTCTAGCCAGAGGGTTAGAGGTTTGATTCCCACCTTCTCCAGTCTGCGTGCCAAGGTGTCACTGGGCAAGACACTGAACCCCTCATTGTCCCATGTTCTGATAGATATAGTGTAGGTGTTGCATATGGAGGCACAGTATGAAGGTTGGTGTGACTGGGTCAATGTAAACTGTACTGTAAAGCGCTTTGAGGGGTCATTAAGACCTGATCAAATACTATATACGTAAATACAGACCATTTTAACATACACAGTATATATGTACTTTTTTTTTTTAAACAAGTGCATATCTATTTTGTCAGTACTCCATCACTCTGGGGTAGGAAGCAAAAGCAAACATTTTTGCAGTGTCTTTCCAGCTTAATTCCTCCTTGTCACTTTCACAGTTTTAGAAAGATAAGATACAGTAGCAGCAGAGACTGATGTGACTGTTTATTTAGCTTATTTATACACATTCACGTAAGCGTTTCCAGGTATCAGGACTGTGAAGGAACCAGAGCGGCAGATTAATAACATGGTCGGTCTGTGCGGCTTGTAGAAGAAGGTGCACTCAGGGTATTTTGCATTTCCTATGTATCCACAAACCTTCCCTTGATGATTTCAGTGAGGGAGAGTTTAGACTTCTTTCTTTCGGAATTGAAACATTGGAGGTTATGGAATCACGTCTCCAGCAGACTTTTGATCCGCCTCCGGTCACAGTGGACGCCTCCGTCTCTGATTTATCATCGGAGAGAAGTCAAAGACAACATTCAGTGTCTCCTCGTCTCCCTCAGTATTTGTGATGCTCTGACATTTGAATGTGAGTGGGCTCCGCTCGTGCTGAGTCATTAGAGGGATGAAGCCCCCGTCCCTCCGCAATGACCTTTTGTAGTTGTCAGTTATAGTACAGGGAGAATTACAGCAGTGGTTTGTCTGTCCATTACAACGAAGAAAGAGAGAGAGACAGAGAGGAGGAAAAAGGCAGGAGGACGGAAAGGAGGGGGAGGTGGGAGGGGGGAGGAGAGGGGAGAGTGTCCTCCAGGTGTGGATCTTTAGTCGATGATCACAGACTTCTCTAACACCATCCCATGGGCCTGAGGGGAGCACGTTGGTCTACTTGTCTTCTTTTCTCCTCCTTTCCTTCCCTGTCCTCTCCTTTAATGTCCTGCCATCTCCTCTGCTCTCTTCCTCTGCCTTGTTCCCCCCTGCTCTACCCTTTTGTCTTCCCTTTCATGTCATGTCCGATCACATTCTTTTCCCTTGGCTTTCTTCCTTTCTTTTCCTTTCAATTCCTGTCCTCTCATTTCCTTTCCTTTCCTTTCCTGTTCCCAACCCTCCCCTTTTCTTTCTTGTCCCCATTTCTGCAACAAATATTTCTGTTTACTTTAATTTCCTTTCCTTTTATCACTTTTACGTCATATTCTCATAACCTGCCCTGCCCTTTTTCATCAGTCCCTTTTCTGTCCATGTTTCCTTTCCTTCACTTTCCAGTTCTCCAGTTTCATTTCCTTCACTTTCCAATTCTCCTGTTTCCTTTCCTTTCCTTTCCTTTCCTTTCCTTTCCTTTCCTTTCCTTTCCTTTCCTTTCCTTTCCTTTCCTTTCCTTCCAATCAGTGGATTATCAGTTCCGTGTTCCCTTCATGTTAGTAGCTCATGTATCAGAATGATCACTCTGGTGTTTCAGCCTCATCCAGATGTTACAGCTCCTCAGTCTGAGTCCTGCAGCTGAAAAACCTCAAAGACGTTCACTCACACATAAAACAAATTCTATTATGAAGCAAAGCTGATCAATCCTTTCTACATATTACATCACAAACATACAGTTAATATGCCTTAATCCTCCAAGTAAACAATTTTACTCATATCAATACTTTCATGTTGGATAATCCTGGAGACGGCTCATAAAAGTTTAAATGCTCACTGAGCCTGTGGGTATTTATTTTATGTTTCAGAGCAAACTATTTTCCACTGAACTATAACTTTATGTTTTTTAACTCCACATAAAATAACTGTTTCACATACACTCGTTTGCCACTTTATTAGGTACATCTGTTTAACAGCGTAGCCAATGGAGAGCTGAAAAACAGGACAGAAAAGAAATATTAGTGACTTTGAATGTGGCATCGTTATTGGTATTTCAGAAACTGATGACGACCCCTAATACTACTATTATTACTCCAACTACAGGGAGGTTTATGATCCCTGCCTTGTTGATGCCATTGTGTTGAAATGTGAGATTCCATCATGTCGATAAGGACTGAAAAGGTGTGTTTCTACTGCCTTTTCAATCTGCTGTGAAGATTTAAGTCTGAGTTCTGAGGACAGATGGTGTCTAACCGAGCACTGCCAACTGCCGGCAAACAGGGAGCAGGTGGATGCAGTCATGGCGTGTGCCTTCCTGTCTGTCTGTCTGCTCTGTGTCCTGACAAACACGGTGCTGTAAACCTCCGGGTTACAACCACCTTGGCCCAAGATGGATCCAAACCTCTGGAGTCAGCCTTCAACCAAATTACAGTGTTAAACTTGGAGGAGGACAGACAGTAGGTTGAAGGGTGTGTGTGTGTGTGTGTGTGTGTGTGTGTGTGGAGGGCAGGGAGATGAATGTGCTCAGTCTCAGGGTGGTGTGTCACCAGCATGGGTGTGTGGATGGATGCTCAGTGTGTGTGCCGGCGGTCGGAGTCCTTGGACAGGAAGTGTGGAGCCGCGCGAGGGCACATCCACAACACTGTGTATAGAAGACAATTGATTTTCCTGCCTCTCCCTCCTTCTACCTTCTCCCTCTCTCCTCCATCCCTCGTTCTCTGACTCTCTTCTCCTTGCTGTTCTCCCACCTCCCTGACATCATCACTCTTCTGGTCACTCGTATGTGACTCCCAGACCCAATATCTTCATAGCCTCTCGAACTCGATACAGCACAAGACAGTCGGTAGTCGTATCAGTGTCCCCGCGGCATCCTCAGCCTCTGCAGGACCCTCGTCATCTGGCTTTAAACTCCTAATCTGTCCACCCACTATCTCCACCTCATCTCCAGCTCTCCATTCTCTCTTTCTCTCATGCTGTAATTCCTCCATTTGTCCATATCAAACAACACGGCTCAGTCTAATCCCATGCTATTGGCTGCTGCTTATTAAATGAATGGGATTTACTCAAAGAAACCCTTTGGGAGGCTGGTGTGGGTTGAGGCGGTATCACTCTGGGCTTCGTGCTGACGGAGCAGAGACTTTTGTTTCATATTAACTGGGGAAATAACGAAGCAGCCGATGTGGTGAAAATGAGCTGAAGTGGATGATGGTGGAAAATCCATCGCGCCACTTAATGAAGCCTCAACTAATCCTTGTGACCTTCATGGTGACCTTGTAACTTTGTGGTCCCGCAACCACAAATCGAACGGGTCCCTGCTGTTTCCCTACAGGTGTCACTTCACAGATCCACTCCCTGCAGGGTGTTAAGATCCGAACGTCACAAAGCTCCTGTCTCTGCTTCTTAGAATATGCAGGCGTGTGTGGCATCAGCAGAGCTGCTTCCCTGCCTGGTGGCGAGGCTTTGTACCATGTGCAGTATCACAATGGAGCTCAAAGACCCAACAATCAGCACAACAGTAGCTGTGTCATCCAGAGTCAAAAGACTCGCAACCCACTTTTGGGTCCTGACGCACCAAGGCTGAGAATCACTGCTGTCACTGACATTGACAATGTGACAATTGAGAATGTGCCGTGAACAAAAAGAAGTTGGGATTCACCCACAAGGTCATAAAACAAAGCACATTTTAAATGCCAGATTTCTTCTCAGTGATTCTGAACCATCAGTAAACACAGTGCCTGAGCGCAGCAGCCAAGTCTCTGATCCTGGACCAGTGACTGAGTATTTCTAATCCGTGGAATCTGAGCAGTTGATCAGTTCTGACTCAGTGAGATGAAAGTTTGTGTTGCCTGACATTTTCCGTCTGGAAAACTGTTGATTTACTCTCAGAAGAGCCAACGAGACAATCATCAGTGTTTGTACGGTGAATGCAGCATCAGCATGTCTTTGGTTCTGTGCAGTGAGCCTGGAAAACATGTGGAGGTCTGTGTCAAACAGGGTTTTGTAATGGCACCATAAAAATGCGGCATCATCTTTACTGTCACAACAAACCTGGTGATTATTCAGCCTCCAGCGGCTCCATCACAGGCCTCTGCCTCCTATTCACCAGATCATCTGACCCCACAGCTCCTGTTGTGATCACTGACTGTTTATGAAGATGGACGTGGCGTCCGTGACGTCACCCGTCAGTTTCAGCAGAGTCGTTTCGAGCCAAATGATGGGACAATCCCTTGTCGCCATCTTACTGAATCCTAACTCCTCCTACTTCCTGGTTCATTCAAAAATGGGCAAAGAGGCGGAACACACACAGAGCTGTGGGCTGGCTCATGGTTCCGTCGCATCACCTGCGATACGTACCAGGTGCCACTGTGCGTGATTTCAAACTTCGATAAAATACGCCAGTTCGAAAAATAATTCACCCCCCATACAGTTGTCACGGTAACACATGTGACTGATTGAGACCAAAACTGTTGTTTGTACCAGACTTTCAACATGTTTCACTCACCTCTGAATTTGATCATTTTAACATGGGAGTCTTTGGGGATTGACTCCCTTTTGGAGTCAGCCCCTAGAGGTTACGCCATGAACTGCACGTTTTTTCACTTCCTATTCCGTCTGTACCGGAGGTTGACCCTCAGTTGTGACTGATGAATGACTCAGTCTCTGTTGTTTTTGGCATCAGGATAAGATAAACCTTTTAAATATCTGTTGCTATTCTGATGATTTCAGCTGCACAGTAAGTTTCCACTTTCCCTGAACTTTACATATGCTTCTTAATCACACCTTTACTTTATGACTTCACGGCTTTCAGCTCAAATATATTCTGAGACCATTGTTCTTCTTCCATATCACTTTATATACCTTGTTTTTAATCATCGGTTATTCGTTCAGTATAATAAACAATTGTTCCCTGAGGCTTTCAGACAAGACTCAGTCAAACCCAACGAGCTCCATGAGGAATAAAACACCTAAAAATGGAACAATTGGCCACATGGCAGATAAAAACATCAACTGCCGTCTTCATTGTCTCCTCTGATTTTATTGTAGACATTTTCATTTAGCTGAGATAAGAGCAGACCTCTGCTGAGCCATATGTCACCTCATTACAAACACTCAGCGTGTTATTTTTTTTTTTTTTTCATTTCTCCCCGATGAGTCGGGCTCTGTAACTTCCTGTTGTCAGGTGCAGCCTCTGGGCTCTGGAGGTGGAGTGAAGTTTCATATAGCAGGGAACAACAACATCCCCTGTGTGTGGCACCTGGAGAGAGATGACAGGCGGGGCGGGTCACAGCAGGGAGCCGTCACACAGAGTGGAGTCGGCGTGGACGTGCATATGTACGAGCTGGAAACCTGCAGGAGGTGTTCGGCGTCTGTGTTCGAATAATCACCAAGGGTTCGTCCACCGAGGGAACGTTTCATTTTCCCATCTGTGGGAGGACAAAGGAGAGGAGCGGAAGTGATCCGCATTTCAGACCCACTCGCTTTCATTATCCCTAAATGAGATTAACGCAGATCTAGATTTATTCAAATGTGAAACGGCCCAGCGCGCAGTTAAAAGAAGGGCTCCATTATGCTTTGCAGTGTGTCTTGCGGGTGTCGTTCTCCATTTGCAGTCACTCAAACACAGATGTCTGTCAGACGCTCGCGCGCCGATGAAAATGGAGCTTCCTGCCGTCGGAGGTGAACGGCAAAATGCACCATTTCAAATGGAGGTGTTTTGAAGGCAGAGACGAGAGGCGGTGGAGAGGAGGAGTGAGCTCAGCTGCTTGGCTCGGAGTGGGGGTGGTGGCACAGGCAATCAGCTGTCGGCGTCTGTCAGTGACAATCACACCAACAACCCGCCTGCAGCAGGTAGATGGGGTCAGAGGGGTTGAAGAGGTCTCTTCAGGATGGGGAAGTCAGACACGCCCAGAAATCTGTCAGAGCAGGAGCCGCAGGTGCAAATGGTCAAACGCTTCCAGAGTCCACGTTCCCGAGGACTGTCTTCACCGGGCCCCTTGTAAAGTCCACAGAACGCCATTGCAGACCTGCGCTGGTCTCCTGAGATCCCTGGATGATCTCCAGAGGTGGTGCAGACCATCTGCTGCTGCCCCCTCGACTATCGATGACTCCGTTTACGTGACCCTCAAAACTCTGGTCAGTACCCGATGATTTGAGTTATCTGATTATTCAAGTGCTCATGTAAACAGCATGCTCCCATTTCCTCGATCAGATACCTGCAGTTATCTGAGTATGCGAAATTGGAGTAACACGGCTGGATTTCTCCCCGATCCTCTGATCTCTCCGTGCATGTTTACATCTGCGCATGTGTGGAGTCACAACGTGAGTGGAAGACGGACTAAATGCGACAAACATGGCGTGCAGCAGGGTTAGGGTTAGGGTCTGCGGAGACAGACCGTCAACAAAGAGCCACCTCTGAAGAGTTGTCATGGACATCGCAGTGTCGGGTGTCAGTTCGGGTGCTGCACCTCATCGGAGAGCCCGTCCATCAGGACCGGAGCGAGGGGCGGAGCTCTCCGGTCTCTACGTCGCTAAGATCGCTCCGTGCTCGGCAGCAGCTGTGGAACGGGACTCGGACAAAAACGAAACCCAAACCTAGCTCTAACCCTGACAGGATGGGAAGAGGGTTCTTTCAAACGTATAAAATAATGAAATCATGTTGATTAATACACTGCAGCACAGTTATGTTCAACAAGACATGACCGGATGTTTTGAAAACAGAAAGATCGAGTCATTCCGTCACTGCGTACGTACGTCCTCTGTTAGAGATCTGATAACTGAAGGGGCTCATCTAAACCTGGGTTTTTACATGATCTGATCACTGACGTGCATGTAAACCCAGATATCTGATTACTCCCGGTTATCTGATTTCTACCGTCCTGTAAATGGGCTGACTCATGCAGAAGCTCCACAGACTCAACCAGTCATGATGTGAGGGTGATGTTTCTGACATGTGACCTACACATGAGGTATGAATGGCTGATAGGGTTAAATAACCTGAGATATTTAATATAGATAGACAGATTTACTTCATGTGTTACCTCCCGCTGCTCCTGTCATTTGCTTGGGACATTTCACCTCTGAATTCCACAGCGGCAGCAGAATTGCAGGTGGGGAGAAAAACACCTGTAAGCAGAAATCAGGAGTTCCTCGTGGAGCCATACATGTGGATATCACGTTTTTGTGATTAGAGCCTACACAGGTGTTGACATGCCGCGAACACGTCCTAGTAAACAACATCCTGCTGCTCCGTACATGTGTGAAAGACAAACTGCAGAGACCTCATCCTGTGGACATCTCCCACAGTCCATACAGATCCTCGCTGAGCAGAGGTGATGGTTATGTAGGTGTCGATCACAAATGGAGATTCTAATGTGCGAGTGTTCGCATGCTGTGATGATTGCACCTTCGTACGAAGTCGGATTTGAGTTCTTGTTCTCGTTGGTTGAATTTCTTGAAGCAGATCTCCGGACAGAATGTGCCCCGCTCAGCTTGATGTTTGTGACAGAGAAAATGTTTGGTGGCAGTGTGAGTGTCATCCCGTTCTGTCTGTGTCTGTTATCGATGGGTTATTTCAGTTTGTTTGTCATTGTTTTAGCCACAAACCTAAACCATGTTAGCAGTGGATCTGTCTTCATAGACCTGCACCCAAACACACGCTTCTTCATTCGGGCTCAGCGCAGTTTGCGCCGGAGGTTTACGGATGAGTAGAATATGAATAATGTGGCGATTAATCAGTGTCTTCTCAGTCAGACGCATATTTGGTCTCAGTCCTTTTAAGCCTCCGTGCCAATCACAGCAGGGCGTGATGAAAACCACGGAATGGAGACCAGCTTCTCCGATCAGCGAGAGAGTGACTGTGTGAGCTGTGAGAACAACAAACGCTCAGAGCTGCAAACGGAGATTCATATTTCCGTAGACACAAGATGAGCGGGTTAGCTTGTTTTCAATAATGAAAACATGAAACACAACGATCCATACAGTGGCTATTCTGCAAAGTTGATCAAGTCATCATTGTCACTAACCAAAAATATTATCCAACAGTGTAACAACACTGTATTGAATGAAAGTCGTTGTGCTCCTTGTGTACCTTCCCATAAGTAACGATAATAATGATAATAATGACAGATAAATGATATTTTTCCTCTTTACCAATACTTTACATATACACAACAAAAATACACTAACATGATGAAGTATAAGTAACTGTGGGATCGGTGATCCCCTTGTATCTGGCAGCTTCTTCTGGCAGCGCAAACATGTTGAAGTGCACAGCACTCATCGTGTAGCCTCTTCTATGGGGTCCCACAAGGCTCAAACCTGGGACCAGTTTTATTTTCAGTATATGCAATAACACTCAGCCACCTACTGAACTCAGCCAGCATTGGCTTGTGATGATTATTATACAATTGTTCATTCACATGGGTTTTTAAATGGATTCATCGTGACCTCGGAAAGTTTTGAGGGAGTCTTGAATCGAACAAACTCTGATCAACTTGCTGATTGTGCAACCTGACCTTTGACACGCGAGCTCATGAAACTACATCATTTCATCATGATATTCCTCACGCTGCCTCCCACACGTTCACCGTCCTCGCTTCACACAACACACAGCACTTCCCCAAGTACATTCCAAGGTTAAGCGCATAACTTTCTTTAGCTGTGATTCTTGCATCAAGTAAAATGAGTTCACAATCTGCTGCTGTAATTCTTGTTTATGTAGCCAAATTGTTTAATTTGACCTTAATGTATTGCATTGTGTATTGTATTGTGTAGCTCAATCTAGACGCATAATGTCACGTAATCGTGGAAGTCACGATATGAATCTTGCATGATCCGATGCAGACGGTAGCCGTGTCCTCCTCGAAGTGGATTGTGTGTGTCACATTTTGTTTGGGTAATGAAATACTCAAAGTAAAATGTGGCAGATTCAATATTATCATTTGTCAAAGCCTGAAAAGCAAAGACAGAGTGAAGAGTAAATGTAAAATACCTGAGAGTGGATCAAATGTGTTTGTGATGATTAGTGAATCATTCTGCTGATGCTGTGACAGCTCAGCTAATGACATTTATTTAGGACGAATAGAATCGCCCCTCATTTCCTGATGAATGGGCTGTGTGCTGTTGAATGGCCGCCGTGTGGCTCCTCCCCCCGGTTCTGGCCTCAGCTGATGATGTAGTGCAGGGGTGTCAAACTCAAATAGACAGTGGGCCAAAATTTTAAACCTGAACAAAGTCGCGGGCCAACATTGAACAAATGAACCTTTTAATATGAACCCAAACAAATTTTGCTTTAACATTGAATATGAACCAAGCAACGCTTATTACTATACAATATATAACTTAATGGTGGAGACTTGCAAAATCAAATTTCAAATAAAAAAAACACATCAATGGCATTCATTTATTGAATAAAATTTAAATAAAAATCGTATTTGCCACGTTGATTTGCCACGGTGACTCCACAAACAAGACAAACAGGTCTGTCTTACACATGTAAACAGATATTGTACCTCCCACTTGTCCAGAAAGCTCCTGTTTTCTGCCTTTCTTTTCGCCATTTCTGGAAAGGGGCAGCACGGTGACAGTTGTAACGTGAAATCACTAAGACTACTCTCAAAGAGGAGAGGGTGTTTCTGGGTCCTGTCGTAATTGACGCGCCAAAACAACAGCAGGGCATTATAGGATTTGTAGTGTTAACGGTGAATGCGCTGTATATTACCGGGGGCCAGCTCTAGTAGTCATTTGGTGGTATTGTCTCGTGGGCCAAATATAATTACAACGCGGGCCAAATTTGGCCCACGGGCCAGAGTTTGACACCTATGATGTAGTGTGACGCCCCCCCCCCTCCACCAGCCCCTCACTAAGTGCACATCAGCTGCTTTCTGCTGAGCCAGGCATCAGGCCCGTGGCACTGTGGCTAATTGCAAGTGTCTTGCTTTTTCCTGGTTTGTTTAAGTGTGTGTGTGTGTGTGTGTGTGTGTGTGTGTGTGTGTGTGTATGTGCGCGTGTGTGCATGCCTGTCTGTTTGTGTTTGCTTATTCAAGGAGGAGCAAGATATTTCATGAAGAGGGGTGAAGTTCAAAATTGGAAGCTTCATTTTACGACAGTGGAAACACAATCGGAGACGTTGCGCTGAAATTGCACGTGTCCCTTTTGAACCATTGTTATTTTTGCTATTCCAAAACTATGTTCAAACGTTGAGCATCTGAACTCATTACTGCTGCAAATACACCTCTGTGTCTTCACCTGTCAGGGAGATTTACACAAGGGTTACAAATCTGTTTGCTGATTGAGGCTAATTGTATTTTTTTTTGATCATCATTTCTGGACAATATTAATAAATCAATCAATAATTCTCCAGGCCAGACGGCGTCAAACTCATTTTCGCCGAGGGCCACATCAGAGAGCATGATGGTTGCTCTCATGGGGCCGGTTTTAATTGTGGGATTCAATCTGATTAGTACTTAACATGTTGTAAAATAACTGTGTTCATACTTGTATTATCATTTATTCAAGTAACACATCTTGTATATGCATTTGCAGAGATATGAAATATGACTGTAAACCAGAACCAGCTCTATCAGAATGAATAGTGACTCGGACCACTCCCATATTGCTGATGAGGTCATTGTTATCATTTGAGAAAACCAGCAGTAATTAGAACTTAAAAACAGAATCTCTGCTCTCATTGTGAGACATCTCAGTCTGTGGTCCAGTCCCTTCACGCAGCCATGGTTGTGTATCTACCCCCCCAGAGAGCAGATTGCCAAAAATAGCCCCCCCCCCCCCCCCCTGCAGGCTCCATCAATCCTGGCTTTTCAGAGGTTGCTCTCCTCCAGCTTAGCTCCACTGATTACATCTCTCCTCCGGCTTCATGTACAACCTCCCTGTAAGACTCAGCACAGTCACGAGGTGGTGTTTGTCACTAGCAGTCAAACAGGTAGTCCCGCCCACTTTAACAAAGAGATCAATTAGGCAACAGCCCACTTTATTTTGTACGTGACCCCCTGTGGTTAACAGTGTTTCTCTGGCCTCTCCACAAGCACATGTCCATATTCATTTCCGCACAGATAACTCTTCACTAACAGGTGAATATACAGCCCGTCTCCCTTCACTCCTCCTCCACCTCCTCGTCCTCACCCTCCTCTCATGTCGCTCACCTCTGCCAATCAGTCACTGTGAACTCATCTGAGACTGGATCACACTCTGACTCTGCTGTCTGAGAGAGAGAAGTGTTCAAGAACACAAATGGGTTTTTGAATTTCCCTTGGTGTGTGTTCATTGTTTGCAATCACACACACAGACACACACATTGACCCTATTCTAGGACTTTGAAATGCAGTTTCTCCCCATTTGGACGTCTTTAGAATGTTTGTGTGTGCGTCAGCCACATGTAGTGAAAATAAAAAATAAAATTCAAATGTCTGAAAAAGTTCTATTTGTCATTTTGATATATGTAAGTTCTGTTTATTAAATCGGCATATTTGCATTGAAATACCTAGTTTTAACTACTTGAGTTAGAAAATACAATCATTTGCCAATAAGGCTCTCTGTAAATATCATTGTTACGACACAATCTTACCACTCTGGAGGACAAGCTTTGAAAGACTGAATAATCAATAGATTCAAAGGGTAAGAAAGAGAGAGAGAGAGAGAGAGAGACAAAAAAAGTATAATTACTTTCCCAGGTTGTCATGGTGATCATCAGCTGTCATCACTGAAAGCACTGAAAGCACATGTGATCGACCACTCCCTCTGTCTTCCATTCGTTTCAGCCGAGTGGTTTTGAAGCAAATTGTGGGCCAGTCCCTCGTCGCCATCTTGCCGAATCCTAACGCCTCCTACTTCCTGGTTCATTCAAAAACGCGGTGTGTGCCAGGTTGGCACGGGTGTCAGTCGAGAGACCACGCACCTTAATTATGCGGAATGTAAAACAATTGTCACGGTAACACTTGTGACTGATTGAGACTAAAACAAACAAAGGTTGTACCCGACTTTCAACATGTTTCAGTCACCTCTGAAGTTGGTCATTTTAACATGGGAGTCTATGGGGATTTGCTCCCTTTTGGAGTCAGCCCCCAGTGGCCAACCCATGAAGTGCACGTTTTTTTCTCTTCCTATTGCGCTTCATCCGTCTGCACCGGAGGTTAACCCGCAGTTTAAAGCAGTGGCATTTACGAGTGTGTGCAATGAATTGTGTGGACGGTCGGATCTGCAGCATGTGGAGGTTGTGCCATTCATGTTTTTAGTATTCATTCATCCTCCTACTTCTGCTGTGTTTCCAAAATGTAGATCCAAACACATCAGACAGACGTGACTGAACCTTTCATTTTTTCTTCCGTCTTTAGTCGGAGGCAGATTTTCATTCGGTTGTGCTCCAGATGTTATAACATCGACATCGAACCTGACACTTGTCAGAGCCACTCTCACTGATGCATAATGCATTTCTGCCCTTGCTCTGCATCAACACTCGATCCGTCTCACACACTCATATTCACCAATGCAGCAGTGCAAGTGGCAATATTAATATTTCACCCCACCGACTCACCGAGGCGTCACACCGATGACGAGGACGATTGCATGCGAGTGTGTGCTCTGCAGTTTAGTGCAGCCATCCATACGTCTCGAACACTCCGTGAGCCTCGCTGCCTTTTACGGACGAACTGTAGCATTACATTTTTAATGGGACGGCTCTCGCCGGGGCCCAGGCGATGGCTTATCCCCCCCGGGGGGGGGGGGGGGGGGCCAAACCCGGGGGGGGGGGGGGGACACTCCAAGAGGCTGAGGCATGATCTGTCTCTGCAAAGCTATTACAAGGTTCAGTGAGTCTAAGCACAGCCACACAGCAGGTGATAAGCAGGTGTATGTACAGTAAATGCAGGCATGTGTGTGTGTGTGTGTGTGTGTGTGTGTGTGTGAGTGTGATGTGCAGCGTCTGTCAGCATATTCACACAAGGCTCAGCTTCCGACTTCAAAACATTTCCCCAGTATCACAATCCTCTTTCATGGAGCTCGGTGGATCCAGGGTGTGTGCAGCGTGTGCACTGACATCAGGGAGCAGATTTATAACATTCACCACAACGCAACATCATCTCTCTCTTCGGGGGGGGGGGGGGGGGGGGGGGTCAAGGGGGGGGGGGGGGGGGGGGGGGGGGGGGGGGGGGGGGGTTCAGATGACCTCACAGAGGCAGAAATGTCCGCCTGAAGAATGCATTTCAAAAATCTGTACGTTCTTTGCTTTGTGAGTTCTGAATCGTGTCACGACACAAACCTCAGCCCCCAGCCAGCCCACAACCTGTGAGTTTCATTCTCGCAGCTCGTGTTTATGTTTCTGCAGATTCACAGTCTCCTCCGCCTCCTCCTCCTCCTCCTCCTCTTCCTCCTCCTCATCTTCCCTCCATCTTTCACGCACAAAAAGAACGACATGCAGCAGGGATGGAAGAGGGAGCCTATTTTAGGGCCAGCGTGTAATTAATCATAAGCCGGCAGCATGAGGAGGAAATGTATGATAGTTGCTTGTGTGACTTCCTGTCCCAACCGTCCTGCCATTCTCTCTCTCTCTCTCTCTCTCTCTCTCTCTCTCTCTCTCTCTCTCTCTCTCTCTCTCTCTGGTCCTCACTCTCTCTCTCTCTCTCTCTCTCTCTCTCTCTCTCTCTCTCTCTCTCTCTCTCTCTCTCTGGTCCTCAATCCCTTCTCCTCCCATGTAACTTCTCTGTTCTCTCTTCCCTCCCAGGACAGGGGCCTCTCCTCTCCTCTCCCCTCTCTTGATCTCGCACAGTGTTACTGAGCTGCACGTACACGTGTACACAGCAACTCGCATGATGCAGCTTCCACACATGTGATGCGTATATGAACAGGAAGTGATTGAAAGCTCTGCGGTGGTGACAAACTTCACCTTCACTCTGAAGGGGACCTTCACAGTCGTTGCTGAGTAGAGTGAACGACTGTAAGTCGCTGCAATGAATTATATACGGTGATGAACATCCGCACCTCCAAATGGAAAAAGTGCTGAGTCGTCGTTGCTATTAGACATGCGTTTTATGCAAGAGCTGTATCACAACACCAGAGCCTGAGGGGTCCAGGGAATGTGTTGATGAGCTCATGTGAAATATTCTGTTAGGTAGCTGAGTCAGTAAGAATAATTATGTTCTATTGTTGTTATCATTATACTTCCGACACAAAGCTGAACAATGAACGTGGATATCTCAGGATGAAAACATTAGGTTTTTGGTGATGAGGGCCAAGGCTGTTGTTGCGTGATGTATGCATCATGGTACGTCCATGCTCTCTGCGGAAGAACACGCCTCCTCTCACCCTGCACAGATATTTTCAGTCCTGTGTCATGTCATGTCATGTCATCTGGGTTCTGGGTTGTGGGATATTTCCACCAGTATGCAGTCGGTTGAAGCACAATAGGAAGTGACAAAAGCTGCAGTTCATAGTGTGACCACTGGGGGCTGACTCCTAAAGGGAGCAAACCCCCATAGACTCCCATGTTAAAATGATCAACTTCAGAGGTGAATGAAACATGTTGAAAGTCGGGTACAAACTTCAGTTTTGGCCTCAATCAGTCACATGTGTTACCGTGACAACTGTACATTGGGTGAATTTTTTTCGAACTCGCTTATTTTTATTTGATCGACATTTGAAATTGCACATATTTAGGGGCGTGGTCTCTTGACTGAGACCCTAGCCGACCTGTTACGTACCGCGGACGAGGTGACGGCACCACGAGCCGACCCACAGCTCCGGCTGTGTTCCGCCTCTTTGCCCGTTTTTGAATGAACCGATAACCAGGAGGAACCCAGACCAAGGATTCGGGAAGATGGCCGACGAGGGACTCGCCCACAATTTGACTCAAAACCACTCTGCTGAAAGCTACAGGTGACGTCACGGATGCGACGTCCATCTTTATATACGGTCTGTGCTTTGATCACAAGTGAAAGACATTGCGTGGACATTATCTTTCGTTCATTGTTTTTTTTCTAACACATCTTATTTAACACTCAGCAGTCAAACATATGAATGAACCCAAACCCTGTACATTTCATTTTGAATAACAGTTAAACGTGTTCATCCATGCAGAACATAGCTGAGATCCTACGGCAGTCACACACACACACACACACACACACACACACACACATCCGTGTGTCTGCATACAGATGGTGAAGAGCACAGTCTCATTTGTGTGCAATAAGTCGTCACTAATTGTCCTGGATTGGATCGATGTGGTGTTGAACTGCTGCGGCGCGGTTCTTTGTCTGTATCAGAGCAGACAGGGGAGCCAGCGTTCATCACAGCTGCTGAATGGAATGTGAGGAAAAGTCCTTTTTAACTCCCGATGAGGTCGATTCTGCAGGAAGTGGCTGAATGATGTCAGTAAATTAGGCCAATAGAATTTCACTTTGAGGGGATTGAGCGCTCGCATGCCCGCACATTAATAACCACAGATGACGCCCGCTGGCTTCGCTCCATTTTCACAATCAGCCCGCGCTGCCTCTTTAAACCGCGGGCACTTTAAGGATTCACTTTGAAGACTCGCCACTTCACTGGTCCAGTGTGTTGGATCTCAATCAGGCTGCTTCAATTTCTATGGTTACAAATGGAATTTAAAGTAATAAAACATTTTTTT